>WSYH01011387.1:0-20913 GCA_036426205.1 Ascaphus truei | reverse complement strand
GGGACAGAGCATGTTAGGTGACTATGTAACAACAGGCATTACCCGCATTAACGTACGCAATGGACCGGAGCAATGGATTAACTATGTAACACAGGCATCACCCCGCATTAACGTACGCAATGGACCGGAGCATGTATTGTAACTATTGTAACACAGGATACACCCCATAAGTACGCAATGGGACCGGAGCATGTTGTAACTATGTAACACAGGCATACCCGCATTAACGTAGCAATGGGACCGGAGCATGTATGTAAAACATGTAACACAGGATACCCCCATTAACGTACGCAATGGGACGGAGCATGTATGTAACTATGTAACACAGGCATACCCACATTAACGTAGCAATGGGACCGGAGCAGTATGTAACTATGTAACACAGGCATACCCCCATTAACGTCGCAATGGGGACGGAGCATGTATGTAAAGCGGAAAATTTAAAGTGAAGCACGACCTTTTTTCACTTGGGTAGAGGTACTGACCGGTATCGTGTTCAGGACGTGCCGACAGGCGCATGCGTGAGCTGCCGCTGTTCATGACGTGGCCTGTGTCCTACCGCAGGCGCATTGCGTGAGCGCCCTGTTCATGACGTGCCTGTGTCCTACCGCAGGCGCATGCGTGAGCTGCCGTGTGCCATGACGTGCCTGGTGTCCTACCTTCGCAGGGCGCATGCAGTGAGCTGGCCCTGGTTCAGTGACGTGCCTGTGTCTACTCGCAGGCGCATGCGTGTGCTGCCGCTGTAGTCTGCCCGCTGTCAGGACGTGCCTGTGTCACTACTCGCAGGCGCCATGCGGTGAGCTGCCTCTGTTCAGGATGTGCACTGTGTCTCACTGCAGGCGATGTGAGATGCCGGCGCTGTTCAGGACGTGTCCTGTGTCCTACCGCAGGCGCATGCGAGCTGCCTCTGTTCAGGACGTGTCGTGTCCTACTCAGCAGGCGAATCAGCGTGAGCGCGGTGTTAGGGCCGTTGTTCAGGACGTGCCTGGGTGTCCTACTCGCAGGTCGCATGCGCGAGGATGCCGCTGGTTCAGGACGTGCCTGGTCACTCGCAGGGCTCCCCCCCCCCCCCTCAGCGGATGCCCGCTTGTTCAGACGTGCTGTTGTCCTCGCTGCATGCGCGGAGCTGCCGCTGTTCAGGACGGTGCCGCTGTTACTAGGCGCTAGCGCTTCGTGAGGCGCTCTTTCAGGATGGGCCTGTGTCGATACTCGCAGGCGCATGCGCGAGCTGCCCGTGTTCAGATGTGCCTCGTGTCCTACTTACCTCGTCGCATCGCAGCGCTAGCTGCCCGCTGTTCGAGACGTGCCTGTGTCCTCTACTCGCAGCGGCGCATGCGTGAGCTGCCTCTTTCAGTTATGTGCATGTGGTCTACATCTCGCAGGCGCATGCGCGAGTCTCGCTTGTTTCAGATGTGGCCGTGTGTCCTATCGCAGGCGCATGCGCGAGCGTGCCGCGTTCAGGAGGTTGCCTGTGTCCTACAATCGCAGGCGCATGCGCGAGTGCTGCCGCTGTTCGGACGTGCGTGTGTCACTACTCGCCGGCCATGCGTGAGCTGCCACGAATGCACTGTTTAGGACGTGCTTGGTGTCCATGTCCGCAGGCGCATGCGCGAGCTGCCAAGGTTTATGACGTCCTGTTGTCCACTCGCAGTGCGCATGCGCGTAGCTGCGCGTCTGGGGACTGCCTGTGTCCTACTCGCAGGCGCATGGAGACTTCGCTGCCACTGTTAGGACGTTGCTGTGTGTATACCTCGCAGGCGCATGGCGAGTGACCGGTTCAGCGACGTGCCTGTGTCCTACTCGCAGGGCCATGCGCGAGCTGCCTGTTCTGGACGTGCCTGTGCTACTCGCAGGCCATGCGTGAGCTGCCGCTGTTCAGGAGTTGATTGTGTCCTACTCGCAGGCGCAGCAGTGGTGTCGCCGTGTGAGCTCCTGGCTGTTCAGGGACGTGCCTGTGTCCTAATCGCAGGACGCATGGTGACGTGCCTTAGATCAGCGACCGTGACTGCTGTTCCTACTCGCAGGCGCATGTGAGCGTGCCGCTGTTCACGGAGTGCTGGGTCCTCTACTCGCCAGGCGCATGGGAGACTGACCGGTGGTTCAGGACGTGCCTGTGTCTACTCGCAGGCGCTTGCGCGAGGAGCTGCCTGTTCAGGACGTGCCTGTGTACTCGCAGGGCGCATGCGCGAAGCGTGCGCTGCTGTTCAGGAGTGCCTGTGTCCTACTCGCAGGCGCATGCGCGAGCTGCCGCTGTTCAGGACGTGCCTGTGTCCTACTCGCAGGCGCATGCGTGAGCTGCCTCTGTTCAGGATGTGCCTGTGTCATACTCGCAGGCGCATGCGCGAGCTGCCGCTGTTCAGGATGTGCCTGTGTTCCTACTCGCAGGCGCATGCGCGAGCTGAGCCGAGTTCGGAGAGTGCCTGTGTCCTACTCGCAGGAGCATGCGGAGCTGCTGTTCAGGATGTATGGGTCTACTGAGGCGCATGCGCGAGCTGCCGCTGTTGGATGTGCCTGTGTCCTACTCGCAGGCGCATTGCGCGAGCTGCCGCTGTCTACAGGAGTGCACTGTGGTCTACTCGCAAAGCGCGAGCTGCCCTGCTTAGGGTGCTTGTGTCTACTCGCAGCGCATGCGGAGGCCACTGTTAGGACGTGCTGTGTCTACTCGCCAGGCGCATGGAGAGCTGCCACTGTTAGGACGTGCCTGTGTTTCCGCAGGGCTGGCGAGATGCCGGTAGGACGTGCCTGTGTCCTACTGCCAGCGCATGCGCGAGCTGCCGCTGTTCAGGACGTGCCTGTGTCCTACTCGCAGGCGCATGAGTGGGATGCGGATGTTCAGGAAATGCTGTGTCTACTCGCAGGGCATGAGTGTGCTGCGCGCTTGTGAGCTGCCGCGTTAAGGACGTGCCTGATGTCCTACTCGCAGGCGCATGCGTGACTGCCGTGTTCAGGACGTGCGTGTCCTAATGCAGGCGCAGGCGTGAGCTGCCGCTGTCAGGACGTGTGTGTCCTACTCGCAGGCGGCATGCGCGAGCTGCCGCTGTTCAGGGACGTGCCTGTGTCCTAATCGCAGGGCATGCGCGAGCTGCCGCTGTTTCAGGCACGTGCCTGTGTCCTACTCGCAGGCGCATGCGGAGCTGCCGCTGTCAGGACGTTGCCTGTTGTCTACTCGCAGGCGCATGCGGAGCTGTCCCTGTTCATGTGCACGTGTTGTCTACTACGCAGGCGCATGCGGCGAGCTTGCTGTTCAGGATGCGCTGTGTCTACTGAGGGCATGCGCGACTGCGCTGTTCGGGCGTGCCTGTGTCCTACTGCAGGCGCATGCGTGAGCTGCCGCTGTTCGGGAGTGCTTGTTCCTACTCGCAGGGCATGCGTGAGCTGCCGTGTTCGGGACGTGCCTGTGTCCTACTCGCAGGCGCATGCGCTGAGCTGCCGCTGTTCGGGAGTGCCTGTCCTACTCGCAGGCGCATGCGGAGATGCCGCTGTTGGGACGGCCTGGTCATACTCGCAGGCGAATGGCTTGTGAGCTGACTGCGCTGGGAGGACATTGCCTGGTCCCTACTCGCAGGCGCAGTGTGAGGCTGCCGCTGGTCAGGACGTGCCTGTGTCTACCTGACAGGGGCAGGGGGTGCGATGTTCGGAGTGCTGTCCTACAGGCGCAGACGTGAGCTGCCGCTTTTCAGGACGTGCCGACAGGCGCATGCGTGTGAGCTGCCGCTGTTCGGGACGTGCCTTTGTCCTACTCGCAGGCGCATGCGTGAGCTGCCGCTGTTCGGGACGTGCCTGTGTCCTACTCGCAGGCGCATGCGTGAGCTGCCGCCTGTTCGGGACGTGCCTAGTGTCCTACTCGCAGGCGCATGCGTGAGCTGCCGCTGTTCGGGACGTGCCTGTGTCCTACTCGCAGGCGCTATGAGTGGCGGCCGCTGTTCGGGAGAGTGACCTGTTCTACTCGCAGGCGCATGCGTGTGCTGCCGCTGTTCGGGACGTGCCTGTGTCCTACTCGCAGGCGCATGTGTGAGCTGCTGCTGTTCAGGACGTGCCTATGTCCTACTCGCAGGCGCATGCGCGAGCTTCTGCTGTTCAGGACGTGCCTGTGTCCTACTCGCAGGCGCATGCGTGTGCTGCCGGGTCGGGTACGTGCCTGGTCCCTATCGCAGGCGCATGCGTGTGCTGCCGTGTTCGGGACGTGCCTGTGTCCTACTCGCAGGCGGCCATGTGTGAGCTGCTGCTGTCGGACGTGCCTTAGTCCTACTCGCAGGCGGCATGTGTGAGCCCGCTGTTTAGACGTGCCTGTGTCCTACTCGCAGGCGCATGCGTGCTGCTGCCGCTGTTCAGGACTGCCTTTGTCCTATCCAGCGATGCGTGAGCTGCCGTATTCGGACGTGCCGCAGGCGCATGCTGTGAGCTGCAGCTGTTCGGGACGTCTGCCTTGTCCTACTCGCAGGCGCACTGACGTGAGCTTGCCGCTGTTCGGGACGTTGCCTGTGTCTACTCGCAGGCGAATTGGTGAGCTGCCGGTTCGGGACGTGCCTGTTCCATACTCGCAGGCGCATGCGTGGAGCTGCCGCTGTTCGGGACGTGCCTGTGTCCTACTCGCAGGCGCTATGGTGTGTGTCGCGTGTTAGGCAGTGCCTTTGTCCTACTCACAGGCGCATGCGTGAGCTGCCGCTATTCAGGACGTGCCGACAGGCGCATGCGTGTGAGCTGCCGCTGTTCGGGACGTGCCTTTGTCCTACTCGCAGGCGCATGCGTGAGCTGACGCTGTTGGGACGTGACGTGTCCTACTAGAGCGCCATGCGTGAGCTGCCGCTGTTCGGGGACGTGCTGTGTCCTACTCGCAGGCGCATGCGTGAGCTGCCGCTGTCGGGAAGTGCCTGGTCCTACTCGCAGGCGTATGCGTGTGCGGCCGGTTCGGGACTTGCCTGTGTCCTACTCGCAGGAGATGCGTGTGCTGCCGCTGTTCGGGACGTGCTTGTCCTATCGCAGGCGCATGTTGTGAGCTGTGCTGTTAGGACGTGCCTATGTCCACTACGCAGGCGAGATGCGCGAAGCTTCTGCTGTTCAGGACGTGCCTGGTGTCCTACTGCAGGCGCATGGTGTGCTGCCGCTGTTCGGGACGTGCCTGTGTCTCACTCGCATGGCGCATGCGTGTGCTGCGCTGTTCGGGAGTGACTCGTGTCATACTGCAGGCGCTGTGTGAGCTGCTGCTGTTCAGGACGTGCCTGTGTCCTACTCGCAGGCGCATGTGTGAGCTGCCGCTGTTCAGGACGTGCCTGTGTCCTACTCGCAGGCGCATGCGTGTGCTGCCGCTGTTCAGGACGTGCCTGGCCTATCACAGGCGATGGGAGGGGTGTGAGCTGCCGCTATTCAGGACGTGCCGAAGGCGATGCGTTGAGTTGCCGCGCGTTCGGGACGTGCCTTTGTCCTACTCGCAGGCGCAGCTGTGAGCTGCCGCTGTTCGGAGTGACTGCCTTGTCCTACTGCAGGCGCATGAGTGAGACTTCCGCATGTGTTCGGGAGTGACTGTGTCCTACGTCGCAGGCGCATGCGTGAGCTGCCGCTGTTCGGGACGGGCCTGTGTCCTGACCGAGCGACGGTGCTGCCGGCGTTCGGATTGACTCTCGCAGGGCATGTGTGCTGACGCGTTGGGCCGGTGCCTGTGTCCTAACTCCGGCCAATGAGTTTTGACGCTATGCCTACTCGCTTCCATGCATCGACTTCGGTCTGAATGCCTGTGTCTCTACTCGCGCAGGCCGCATGGTGAGCTGCCGTGTTCAGGACGTGCCTGCCTACTCAGACGCATGCTACTCAGCTCAGGGACTGCATGGCCCGGCGCAGCGCACCTGCCTGTTAGGATGTGCCTGTGTCATACTCGCAGGCGCATGCGTTGGAGCTGCCGCTGTTCAGGGACGTGCTGTTCCTACTCGCAGCGCTGCGTGAGCTTGCCGTGTCAGGACGTGCCTGTGTCCATACTCGCAGGCGCTGCGCGACTGCCACGTTTATGATGTGCGGTGTCCTACCGCAGCGCGAGCCATGCGATGTGCTGGCCGCTGTTCGGGACGTTCTTGTCCCTACTACGGGCGCGATCGGTCTCACGGTTCATTTGCTTTGCCTGTCATACTAGGTGTCTGACTTGCACTGTTTGGTCGGGCTACTACTCGCAGGCGGCCATGTCGTGAGCTCGTGTCGACGCTTGCTTCAGGGCATGTTGCCGCGTTGGCCTGTGTCCTAACTCGAGCGCAGGGTCGAGCTGCCGCTGTTCAGGACGTGCCGGTGTCCTACTCGCAGCGCTATGCCGAGCTGCCGACTGTTAGGACGTGCCTGTGTCCTCTCGCAGGCGCATGCGCGAGCTGCCATCGCTGTTCAGAGTGACGTGCTGTGGTCCCTAAGGCCTGCGCGAGCGTGCCGCGTCGCGTGCAGGTGCCCGAGGGCAGTGCCGAGCCACTGTTTAGGACTGCTTGTTGTCCTACTCGCAGGCGCATGATGATCCTGCCGCGTCTCAGGATGTGCTCGTGTGCTATCCGCAGTGCATGCAGCGAGCTCTGCACCCTGTGTATAGGAAGTGCTGTGTCCTACTCGCAGCGCATGATCGCGAGCGCCGCTGTTCAGACCGGTGCCTGTGTCCTACTCGAAGGCGCATGCTGTGAGCTGCGTTTTCCAACTTGGGCGAGGGGAATACAGGCCGCGTCACACACTAGGCGTCTGTAGGGCTGAATTTTGTTCCAATACTTGCGAAGCGAGCGTACGGACGCAGGGGAATGGCGCTATTGTAAATATGTCCGTAAAGTGAAGGTCCGTAAGGCAGGGTATGCTGTGTACATGTTAGTGACAGAGTTCAGTGGAAGGTGCACACGCGTGTGACGCGTGACATGTGCATGCTTACTATTGACTTATTTTATGTCAATCATTAAGCAATGTTTTCGATGATTTTCCCGCCAGGAGGAAGACTGAAGATATTTTCCCAGTTCCGGTTACCGGCGGCTACAAGCAGAGATGTACCCGCGCCTGAGACTTCTCCTCTGAGACCGGACCCGTTCCCTCACAAGGTATGAACAGCTTCAGTGTTTGGGGAGTATCCTTCATATAGGAGAGAGACGCCGGCAGCATCTCTTACCGTGTTATTCGCCGGCAGCATCTCTTACCGTGTTACTCGCCGCAGCATCTCTTACCGTGTTATTCGCCGGCAGCAGCTCTTTCGTGTTTATTCCCGGCAGCATATTCTTACCGGTACATCGCCGGCAGCATTCTCTTACAACGTGTTATTCGCCGGCAGCATTATCTTACCGTGTTACTCGCCAGTATGCATCTCTTACCGTGTTAATTCGCCGGCAGAATCTCTTTACCGTGTTACTCGCCAGCAGCAATATCTTACGTGGTTATTCGCCGGCGCATCTTCTTACCGTGTTATTCGCCGCAGCATCTCTACCGTGTTACCTTATCGCCTGGCATCATGTAACTCTTAACCGGTGTCTCCTCCGCAGCATCTCTTACCGTTGTTACTCGACGGCATCATCTTTACCGTGTTACTCGCCGCACAATCTCTGTACTGTGTTACTCGCCGGCAGAATCTCTTAACGTGTTACACGCGGCATCATCTCTTACCGTTTATCCTTCCCACAGCATCTCTTACCGTGTTACTCGCGCCGCAGCATTCGTTACTCCGCATCTTACTGGTACTCCGGCTCTACGCCATTACCGCCGGCAGCATCCTTACCGTGTTACGCGCGGCTGCACTCTCTACGTTTATACCGCCGGCCACATCTCTTATACCGGTCTATATCGCGCAGCATCTATCTGTGCTTACATAGCCCGGCAGTCTCTACCAGTCGTAATCGAGCGCAGCACTCCGTCTTCTGGCATTCGTACGTGTTACTCGCCGGCAAATCTTTAACGCTGTTACTCGCCAGCAGCATCTCTTACTGTGTTATACGCCACAGCATCTCTTACCGTGTTTGTTGTTTCTAGCCGGCAGCATCTCTTACTGTGTTTACTCGCCGGCCGCATCTCTTAACGTTTACTCGCTCAGCAGCATCCCCGTACCGTTTACTCGCCGGCAGCATCTCTTACGTGTTAAACGCCGGCACCTCTCTTACCGTGTTACTCGCCGGACAGCATCTCTTAACCGTGTTATCGCCTGGCGCATCTCTTTCCCCTACCGTGATCGCCGCAGCATCTCTTACTGTGTGTACTCGCCGGCAGCATCCCTTACCGGTTACTCGCCGGCAGCTTCTCTTACTGTGTTACCGCGGCAGCACTCTTACAGGGTTATCGCACGCAGAATCTCTTCCGTGTACTCGCCGGCAGCATCTCTTACTGTGTATCGCCAAGCAGCATACCCTTACGTGTTACTCGCCAGCAGCATCTCTACCGTGTACTCGCAGGGCAGCATCTCTTACAGGTATCGCCGGCAGCAATCTCTTACTGTGTTACTCGCCGGACAGCATCTATCACCGGTATCGCCGGCAAGATCTCTTACTTGTGTTACTCGCGGCAGCATCTCTACGTGTACTCGACGCAGCATCTCTTACGTGTACCATCGCCGGCAGCATCTTTACAGTGTACTCGCAAGCAGCATCTCTTACCGTGTTACTCGCCAGCAGCTCTTACCGTGTACTCGCGGAAGCATCTCTTACCGTGTTACTCGCCGGGCAGCATCTCTTACCTTGTTACTCGACGGCAGCATTATTACGTGTACTCGCCAGCAGCATCTCTTACGTGTGTGTTACTCGGCCGGCAGATCTCGTTACTGTTAACTCGCCGGAGCTTCTCCTTAACGTGTTACTCGCAGGCAGCATTCTTACCTGTTTATCGCCGGCAGCATATCACCGTGATATTCGCCAGCAGCCCTCTACGTGTTACTCGCAGCAGCATCTCTTTACTGTGTTATTCGACGGCGCATTCTCTTACCGTGTTTATTGTCGCATTTGTGTCAGCATCTCTTACAGTTGTTACTCGCCGGCGAGGCATCTCTTACGTGTTTACTGCCGCCGCATCTCTTACCGTGTTATCGCAGGCAGAGGCCGCTCCCTTGACTGTGTTATCGCCAGCAGCATCCTTACTGTGTTACTCGCGGCAGGCATCTATTACTGTGGTACTCGCCAGCAAGCATCCTTACTGTGTTACTCGACAGCAGCATTCTCTTACCGTGTTATCGCCGGCAGCATCTCTCACGTTTACTCGACGGCAGCATCTCTTACTTGTGTTATCTGCCAGCAGCATCTCTTATGTGTTACTCGCAAGCAGCATTCTCTTCTGTGTTATTCGCGGCAGCATCTCTTACCGGTTACTCGCCGGCAGCCATCTATTTACCGGGTTACTCGCAGCCGTATCTATTACCGTGTTATTCGCCGGCAAGCATCTCTTTTACCGTGTTACTCGCCGGCAGCATTCTATTACCGTGTTATTCGCCGGCAGCATCTCTTACCGTGTTACTCGCGGCAGCATCTCTTACTGTGTACTCGCCCGCAGCATCATCTTACAAGTTGTACTCGCCTGCAGCATCTTCTTACCGTGTTACTCGCAGGCAGATCTCTTAACGGTTTACTCACGCGCACTCTTCCTGTGTTAATCGACGGCAGCATCTTTACCGTGTTACTCGCAGCAGCATTCTGACCGTGTTACGCACCTCGGCCAGCATCTTTACTTGTGTTACTCGCCGGCAGCATCCCTTACCGTGTTACTGCCGGCCCAAGATCTCTTACCTTGTTTCGCGGCAGCATCTCTTACCGTGTACTCGCAAGCAGCATTCTTCTACTGTGTTACTCGCCAGCAAGCATTCTCTTACCGGTTACTCGCCCAGCAGCATATCTTACCGTGTTAACTCTTGCAGGCTAGCATTCTCTTTACCGTCTTACTCGCCGGCAGCATCCCCTTACAGTCTTACTCGCCGCAGCATCCCTTACCGTGTTATCGCCAAGTGCATCTCTCTTACCGTGTTACTGCAGGGCAGATCTCTTACAGGTTTACTCGCCGGCGGCATATATTACCTGTTACTCGCAGGCCAGCATCTCTTACCGTGTTACTCGACGGCAGAATCTCTTACCGTGTTACTCGCGGCAGCATCTCTTACCGTGTTACTCGCCGGCAGCATCCCTTACCGTCTTAATCGCCGGCAGCATCCCTTCCCGTGTTACTCGCCAATGCATATTTTAAAGTGGACTCGCAGCAGCAATCTATTACCGTCTACTCGCCGGCAGATCTCGTACCGTGTTACTCGCCGGCAGGGCATCTCGTACCGGGTTGTTACTCGTCGGCAGAATGACATTACCGGGTTACTCGCCAAGGCAGCCATCATTACCGGTGGTACTCGCCAGCAGATCTCTTACGTGTAATCGTCGGAAGCATCCCTTACTGTGTTATCGCCGGCAGCATCTCGTACATTGTTACTCGCCAAGCAGCCTCTCTCCCGTGTTACTCGCAGCGATCTTGCTACCGTGTATCGCCAGCAGGCATCTCTTACGTCTTTACCTCGACGGGCAGCATCTCTCCTACCGTGTTATCGCGGCAGCATCTCTTACTGTGTTAATCGCCCAGGCAGCATCTCTTAATGTGTTAATCGGACGGCCAGCATCTCGTACCTGTCTCTTACTCGCCCAGCAGCAATATTTACCGTGTTACTCGCGCAAGCATCTCTTATGTGTTACTCGCAAGCAGCATCTCTTACGGTTACTCGCCGGCCAGCATCTCTTCCTGTTGTTACTCGCCGGCAGCATCTCCTTACCGTGTTCTTCGCCGGCAGAATCTCTTACTGTGTTACTCGCAGCAGGGCATCTCTTACCGTGTACCGCACGGCAGCATCTATTACAGTGTTACTCGTCGGCAAGCATCACTTACGTGGTTACTAGCCAGGCCGCATCTCTTACCGTGTGATCGCCTAGCAGCATCTCTTACTGTGTTAATCGCGGCAGATATCTATACTGTGTTACTCGCCGCAGACATCTTTTACCGTGTTACTCGCCGGCAGCATCTCTTACTGTGGTACTCGCCGGCAGCACTATCCTTACCCGTGTTATCGCCAGCAGCAGCCCTTACCGTGTTACTCGCGGCAGCTTCTCTACTGTGTTAATCGCCAGCAGCATATCTTACCGTGTTACTCGCCGGCCAGGCATCTCTTACGGGTGTACTCGCGGCACGCATCTTCTTACCGTCTAATCGCCGCGCATCTCTTAACGTGGTACTGCCGGCGATCTCTTTACCGTGTTACTCGCCGGGCAGCATCTCTTACCGTGTACTCGCCAGCACGCATATATTACCGTCTTACTCGCCGGCCGATCTCTTACCGGTTATATGCCCGCAGCAATCTTTACCGTCTTACTCGATGGCAGCATCTTTACCGTCTTACTCGCCGGCAGCTCTCTTACATGTTACTCGCCCAGGCAGCCTCTTTACCGTGTTAACTCGCCAGGCAGCAATCTCTTACGTGTTATCGCCAGCAGATCTCTTACTGTGGTATCGCCGGCAGGATCTCTTACCGTGTTATCGACGGCAGCATCTCTTACCGTCTTAAATCCCGGCCAGCATCTCCTTACCGTTTACTAGCAAGAGATGCTTAACCGTGTTACTCGCCAAGCGCATCTCTTACTGTGTTACTCGCCGGCAGCATCTCTTACCGTGTTACTCGATCGGGCGCATATCTTACCGTGTTACTCGCCAGCAGCATCCCTGACAGTGTTACTCGCCGCAGGCATCTCGTACCGTTACTCGCCAGCAGCATCCCTTACCGTGTTACTGGCCTGGCAGATCTCTACCGTGTTAATCGACGGACAGCATCTCTTTACCGTGTTACTCGCCAGCCAGCTTCTTCTTAAAGTCTTACTGCGGAGGCATCTTCTTACCGTGTACTCGCCAGCAGCATCTCTTACCGTCTACTCGCGGCAGCATTCTTACCGTGTACTCGCCGGCAGCATCTCGCTATGGTTACTCGCAGCAGCATCTCGTACGTGTTACTCGCCAGAGCAGCATACTCTTACCGTGTTACTCGCCAGCAGCATCTCTTACTGTGTTATTCGCCGGCAGCAATCCTTACCGTCTTAACTCGCGGCCAGCCATCTCTACAGTCTTACCGCATAGCAGCATCTCTTACAGTGTTACTCGCCAGCAGCATATCTTACTGTGTACTCGGCCGGGCAGCATCTCTTACCGTGTTACTCGCCGGCAGCATCTCTTACTGTGTTACTCGCCAGCAGCATCTCTTACCGTGTTACTCGCCAGCAGCATCTCTTACTGTGTTACTCGCCGGCAGCATCTCTTACCGTGTTACTCGCCGGCAGCATCTCTTACTGTGTTACTCGCCAGCAGCATCTCTTACTGTGTTACTCGCCAGCAGCATCTCTACGGGTTGGTACTCGCCGGCAGCATCTCTTACCGTGTTACTCGCCAAGAGCATCGCTTTACGTGTATCGCGGCAGCATCTCTTACCGTGTTATTCGCCGGCAGCATCTTTACCGTCTTACTCGCGGAAGCATCCTACGTGGTTACTCGCCAGGCAGGCATCTTTACAGGGTTACTCGTACGGCAGCATCTCTTACCGTGTTACTCGCCGGCAGATCTCTACCGTTGGTTACTCGCCGGCAGCATCTCCTTACAGGTTACTCGGCCGGCAGCATCCCTTACGTGTTACTCGCCGGGAAGAATCTTATTACCGTGTTATCCAGCAGCATCTCTACCGTGTTACTCGCCGGCAGGCATCACCTTACCGTGTTACTCGCCGGCAGCATATATTACCGTGTTACTCGCCGGAGCATCTCTTACTGTGTTTACAGTCAGCCAGCAGCCATTCTTTACGTGTTACTCGCCGGCAGCATCTCTTACCGTGTTACTCGCCAGCGCTCTTTACTGGTTACCGCCGGCCAAGCACTCTACCGTGTTACTCGCCAGCAGCATATCTTACCGTGGTTACTCGCCGGACAGCATCTATTACGTGTCTACTCGCGGCCAGCATCTCTTACCGTGTTACTCGCCGGCAGCATCTCTTACGTGTTTACCGCCGGCAGCATCCTTACGGTACTCGCCAGCAGCCATCTCTTACCGTGTACTCGCCAGCAGATCTCTTACCTGTTCGCCAGCAGATCTCTTACCGTGTACTCGCGGCAGCAGCCCTTACCGTGTACTCGCTACAGCAGAATCTCTTACCGTGCTTACTCGACGGCAGCAGCATCTCTTACCGTGTACTCGACGGCCGCATCTCTTACAGTTGTTACTCGCCGGAAGCATCTCTTACTGTGTTATCGCCAGCAGCATCTCTTGACCGTGGTACTGACACGCAGCATCTCTACGTTGTTACTCGCGGCAGCATCCATTACCGTTGTTACTCGCCAGCCAGCCTCTCTTAACGTGTTACTCGCCAGCAGAATCTCTACGGGGTTACTCGCCGGCAGCATCTCTTACTGTGTTACTCGCCGGCAGCATTCTTACAGTGTACTCGCCAGCAGCAGCATCTCTTACGTGTCACTCGCACGGCAGCAATCTTTAGTGTAATCGCCGGCAGCATCTCTTCCGTGTTACTCGCCGGCAGCATATTTACCGTGGTACTAGCGGCAGCAATCTCTTACTGTGTATTCGGCCGGCATCATCTCTACCGTTGTTACTTAGCAGCAGCATCCTTACTGTGTTACTCCAGCAGCATCTCTTACCGTATACTCGCCGCGCATCTCTTACCGTGTTACTCGGACGGGCAGGCATCTCTTACCGTGTTACTCGCTGCAGCATCTCTTACGGGTTACTCGCCGCGCATCTCTTACTGTGGTTTAATCGCCAGCGCATTCTTACCGTTGTGTTACTCGCCGGCAGCATCTTTACTGTGTTTACTCGCCAGCGATCTATTACCGTGTTAATCGCCAGCAGCATCTTTACAGTGTTCCGCGGCCGGCAGCATATCTTACGTTTACTAGCCAGCAGCATCTCATACCGTCACTCGCCGGCAGATCTCTTTACTGTGTACTCGCCAGAAGCATTCTTACCGTGTACCGCCAGCAGCATCTCTGACCGTCTTAATCGCGCAGCATTCTTTGACCGTGTTACTCGCCGGCAGCATTCGTACGTGTTACTCGCCGGCTAGCATCTCTTACTGTGTTAATCGCGGCAGCATCTTTACCGTCTTTACTCGCCAGCAAGGCAGCTCTATTACCCGGTTAATCGCCGGCAGCATCTCTTACCTGTGTACTAGCCAGCAGCATCTTCGACCGTGTTACTCGCGGCAGCATTCTTAATTTGTTACTCGCCGGCAGCATCTCTACGTGTTATTAGCCGGCAGCATCTCTACTGTTGTACTCGCCCGGCAGCATCTCTTACCGTGTTACTCGCCGGCAGCATCTCTTACCGTGTTACTCGTCGGCAGCATCCCTTACCGTGTTACTCGCCAGCAGCATCTCTTACCGTGTTAGCTCGCCAGCAGCATCTCTTACTGGTTAAATAGCTGATGGCAGATATCTTAATGTGTTACTCGCAGCAGCATCTTCTAACGTGTACTAGCCGGCAGCAATTCTTACTGTGTAAATAGCCAGCAGCATCTCTACCGTGTTACTCGCCAGCAGCATCCCCTTACCGGTTACTCGCCGGCAGCTTCTCTGACTGTGTTACTCTGCCAGCAGAATTCTCTTACCGTGGTATCGCAGGCCAGCATCTCTTACTGTGTTACTCGCGCGCAGCTCTTACCGTCTTAATAGCCGGCAGCATCTCTTACCGTCGTTACTCGAGGACAGCAATCTCTCTACGTGTTACCGCGGCAGGAATCTTTACCGTGTGATCGCGGCCAGCATTCTCTTACATCTTATCGCACGGCAGCATTCTACAAGTGTTATCGCCAGCAGCATTCTTTACGGTCTTACTCGCCGGCAGATCTCTTACCGGTTACTCGGCGGCAGCTCTCTGACTGTGTTACTCGCCAAGCAGAATCTTTACCGTGTTACTCGACCGCAGAATCTTTACGTGGTACTCGCCTAGCAGCCATATCTTCGTACTGGTATTCGCCGGCAGCATCTCTTACCGTCTTACTCGCCGGCAGCATCTCTTACCGTGTTACTCGCCGCAGCATCTCTTAATGTGTTAATCGCAGCAGCATCATCGTACTGGTTACGCGAGGAACAGCATCTTCTTACCGTGTTATCGACCAGCAGCACTCTCTTACGTGTAATCGGCGGCAGCATCTCTTTACCGTGTACTCGGCCAGCAGCATCTCTTACGTGTTACTCGCGCAGGCAATCTCTTACTTGTTACTCGCGGCAGCATCTCTACCGGGTACTCGCGGCAGCATCTCTGACGTGTATCGCAGGCAGCATCTCTTACACGAGTTACTCCCAGGCCCCCCCAAAAAAGAATCCCTTCGTCTACTCGCCGGCAGCAATCCTTACCGTTGTTACTCGCCGGAGGGCAGCATCTCTTACTGTGTTATTCGCGGATCAGCTCTTACCGATGTTACTCGCCCAGCAAAGCCTCTATTAACCGTGTTACTCAGGCCGGCAGCTCTATTACTGTGTTACTCGCCGGCCGATCTCCTTACGTGTACTCGGCGGAGAATCACCCTACTGTGTTACTCGCCAGCAGCATCCCTACTGTGTTACTCGCCAGCAGAATCTCTTACCGTATTACTCGCCCGGAAGCATCTCTTAACGTGTTGACTCGGCGCAGCATCTCTTACCGTGTTACCGCTGGCAGCATCTCTTACCCTTGTTTAATCGCCGGCACATCTCTTACTGTGGTTACTCGACCAGCAGGCATTCTCTTACCGTGTTACGCGCCCGGCCACATCTCTTACTGTGTTACTCGCCAGCAGCATTCTTACCGTGTTACTCGCCGCAGCATCTCGTACCGTGTTTACTCGCCTGGCAGTCTATTACCGTGTTCTCGCCTAGCAGCATCTCGTAAAGTCTACTCGCCGGCAGCATCTCTTACCGTGTTACTCGCCAGAAGCATCTCTTACCGTGTTATCGCCAGCTAGCATCTCTGACGTCTTACCGACGGCAGCACTCTTACCGTGTTTAATCCGCCCGGCAGCATTCTTTATGTGTTACTCGCCGGGGCGGCATCTCTTATGTGTACTCGACGGCAGCATCTCTTACCGTCTTACTCGCCAGCAGCATCTCTTACCGTGTAACTCGCCGGCAGCATCTCTACTGTGTTACTCGCCAGCAGCATCTCTTACCCTGTTACTCGCCGGCAGCATCTCTTACTGTGTTACCGCGGCAGCATCTCTTACGTGTCTAAATTAGAAGGCAGATCTCTTACCGGGTTACTCGCGGCAGCATCTCTTACAGGTTAATCGCGGAGCATCTCTTACGTGTTGACTCGTCGGCAGCACTTACCGTGTTAATGCCAGCAGCATCTCTTTACCGTGTTACATGCCAGCAGCATACTCTTAATGTGTTACTCGCCGGCAGCATCTCTTACTGTGTTATCGCAGAGCATCTCTTACCCGTGTTACTCGCCGGCAGCATCTCTTACTGTGTTATTCGCAGCAGATCTCTTACCGTGTTACTCGCCAGCAGCATCCCTTACCGTGTTACTCGCCGGCAGATTTCTCTTAACGTTTTACTCGCCAGAAGCATCTCTTACCGTGCCTTACTCGCCGCAGCATCTCTTACTTGTTACTCGCCGGCAGCATCTCTTCCGTTCTACTCGCCGCAGCCTCTCTTACCGTGTTACTCGCGGCAGACTATTACAGTTGTTACTCGCGGCGCATTATTCCGTGTTATCGCCAGCAGCATCTCTTACCGTATTACTCGCGGCAGCATCTATTTCCGTGTTACTCGCCAGCAGGGCATCTCTTACCAGTCTTATCGCCGGAGATATCTCTACCGTGTACTCGCCGGCAGGCATATCTTACGGTTTACTCGCCAAGCAGAATCTATTACCGTGTTGGGTTGGTTACTCGCCCACAGCATTCTTACTGTGTTACTCGCGGCAGATCTCTACTGTGTACTCGCCAGCAGCATTCTTACCGTGTTACTCGCCGGCAGCATCTCTTACGTTGTTACGCGGACGAATCTCTTACCGTGTTACTCGCCAGCAGCATCCCTTACCGTGGTATCGCCGGCAGTTCTCTTATGTGTTTACTCGCCAGCAGCACTCTTACCGTGTTACTCGCGGCAGCATCTCTTACGTGTTACTCGCGGGCAGCATATCTTACCGTTATTACTCGCCGGCAGATATATTACCGTGTTACTCGCCCCGGCAGCATCTCTTACCGTGTTACTCGCCGGCAGCATCTCTTTACCGTGTTCCGCCAGCAGGCACTTCTTACCGTCTTACTCGCCGGCAGCATCTCTTGACGTTGTTACTCGCACAGAGCATCTCTCCGTCTTACTCGCGGCAGGATCTCTTTACCGTGTTAATCGCCAGCGAATCCTTACCGTGTTACTCGCCGGCAGACATCTCTTACCTGTACTCGCCGGCAGCATTATCTTACCGTGTTACTCGCCAGACAGCATCTCCTTACCGTCTTATAGCTGGCAGCATCTCTTACCGTGTAATCGCCAGCAGCATCTCTTACCGTCTTACTCGCCGGCAGCATTCTCTTACCGGTTACTCGAAGGAAAAGCATCTCTTACGTGTTACTCGCCAGCAGCAATCTCTTACGTGTTTACTAGCCAGCAGCATCTCTTACCGTGTTACTCGCCAGCAGCATCTCTTACTGTGTTATTCGCCGGCAGCATCTCTTACCGTCTTACTCGCGGCAGCATCTCTTACAGTCTTATCGCAGCACGAATATCTTACGTGTTATCGCAGGCGGCGTCTCTTAACGCG
Source organism: Ascaphus truei (assembly GCA_036426205.1). Lineage (NCBI taxonomy): Eukaryota > Metazoa > Chordata > Amphibia > Anura > Ascaphidae > Ascaphus > Ascaphus truei. The sequence continues at coordinate 3,177 of WSYH01011387.1, read as the reverse complement.
TTACTCGCCAGCAGCATCCTCTTACCGTGTTACTCAGCAGCAGGCGCATCTCTTACTGTGTATTCGACGGCAGCATATACTTACCGTGTTACTCGCCGGCAGCATACTCTTACGTGTTACTCGCGCAGAATACTCTTACCGGGTACTCGCCAGCAGATTCTTACTGTGTTACTCGCCGGCAGCCATTCTTTACCGTGTTACTCGCCAGCAGCTCCTTACTGTGTTAATAGCCAGCAGCACTCTACCGGTTATCGCGGCAGCATTACTTACCGTGTCCTCGCCGGCAGCATATCTTACCGTGGTTAATCCCGGCATCATCTCTTCTGTGTTTACTCGCCGGCAGCGTCTCTTACCGTGTTATCGACAGCAGGCATCCCTACTGTGTACTCGCCGGCAGCATCTCTTACTGGGGTACTCGCCAGCAGACATCCCTTACCGTGTTATTCGCGGAAGAATATCTCCCGTGTTACTCGCCAGCAGCATCTCGGACTTGTACGCGCGCAGATCTCTACAGTGTTACTCGCAGCAAGCATCTCTTACGTGTTACTCGCCAGCAGCATCCCTTACCGTGTTACTCGCGGCAGCATTCCATTACCGTGTTACTCGCCGCGAATATTTACCGTGTTACTCGCGGCCAGCATATCTTTACCGTGTTACGCGCCGGCAGCACTCTACCGTGTTATTCGGGCAGCATCCCTTAACGGTGTTTTAGAAAAATCGCCGGCAGCATCTCTTACAGTGTTAATCGGCAGCAGATCTCTTACCGTGTACTAGCAGGCATTAATCTCTTACCGTGGTACCGGCCAGCAGCATTCTTACTGTGTTACTCGCGGACAGCATCTCTTACCGTGTTACTCGCCCCAGAAGGGCATCTCTTACTGTGTACTCGCCAGCAGCAAAAAACTATCCTTTATGTGTAATCGCCAGCCGCATCCTACCGTGCTTAATCGCGCAGCTATCTTACTGGTATGCCGGCAGCATGTCTACCGGTGTACTCGCCAGCCAGCATCTCGTACCGTGTTACTCGACGGCAGCATCTCTTATGTGTTACTCGCGGGCAGCATCTCTTACCGTGGTATCGCCAGCAGCATCACCTTACAGGTACTCGCGCAGCATCTATTACCGTGTTACTCGCCGGGCAGCATCCCTTACAGTGTTACTCGCACAGCCAGGCATCTCTTACCGTTGTTATCGCCGGCAGCATATCTTACTGTGTTACTAGCCAGCAGATCTCTACCGTGTACTCGCAGCAGCATCTATTACTGTGTTACTACGCGGCAGATCCTTACGTGTTACTCGCCGCAAGCATCGCTTACAGTGTACTCGCCAGCAGTATCTCTTACCGTGTACTCGCCAGCAGGCATCTTACATGTGTTACTCGCCAGCGATTCTGCTTACTGTGGAAATCGCCAGCAGATCTCTTACTGTGGAATCGGCCAGAGCATTCTTTATGTGTTACTCGCCCCGCAGAATCTCTTACCGTGTTACTGCCTCAGCAGCATCTCTTACTGTGTATCGCCAGCAGCTATCTATTACCGTGTTAATAGCAGGCAGCATCTTCCTTACCGTGGTATCGCCGGCAGATCCTGAACTGTGTTATCGCCAGCAGCATTGTACTGTGTTACTCAGGCAGCATCTCTTACTGTGTTACTCGCGGCAGATCTCTACGTGTTAATCGCCGGCAGCATCTGTACTGTGTTAATCGCGGCCAGCATCCCTACCGTTTCCTCGCCGGCAGCATCTCTTACGTGTTACTCGCCGGCAGCAATCTCTTACTGGTTATCGCCAGCAGCATCTTTACCGGTTATCGCCAGCCAGCACCCTACCGTGTTATTCGCGGCAGCATTACAGTGCTTACTCGCCGGCAGCATCCCTTACCGTGTTAGCTCGCCAGCAGCATCTCTTACCGTGTTCCTCGCCAGCCAGAATCTCTTACTGTGTTACTCGCCGCGATCTCTACTGTGTTATTCGCGGCAGCATCTCACGGGTTACTCCCGGCAGCATCTATTAACGTGTTACTCGCGCAGCATTATATTACGTGTACTCGCCGCAGAATTCGTACCGTGTTTACTCGCAGCAGCATCCCTTACCGTCTAATCGCGGCAGCATATATCTACCGTGTTAATCCGCCGAGATCTCTTACGTGTTACTTCGCCGCAGCATTCTCTAAGTGTGACCTCGCCAAGAAGCATCTCTTACTGTGTTAATCGCAGCAGCATTCTTACCGTGTTAATTGCCGGCAGATCTCTTACCGTGTAATATGCCCGCAGAATATCTAATGTGTTACTCGAGGCAGCATCTCTTACCGTGTTACTACGCCCGCAGCATCTCTACTGTGTAATCGCGGCAGCATCTCTTACCGGTATATTCGCCGCAGCATCTCTTACGTGTTACTCGCCGGCCGCATCTCTTACCGTGTTACTCGCCGGCAGCATCTATTAAAGTGTTACTCAGCAGGCAGAGCTCGAACTTTGGTATAGACAGCAAGGCATTCTTACAGTGTTACCTCGCAGCCGATCTCTTAATGGGTACTCGCCAGCAGCATATCTTACCGTGTTATTCGCCGCCGCATCTCTTACCGTGTTGACTCGCGGCAGCATCTTATTACAGGTATCGCCAGCAGCATCCTCTATGTGTTATTCGCCGGGCATCTTTACGTGTTACATCGCCGGCAGCATCTCTTACCGGGGTTATCGCAAGCAGCATCTCTTTACCGTGTTATTCGCGGCAGCATCTCTTGACCGTGTTACTCGCCGGCAGAATCTCTTACGTGTTACTCGCCAGCAGCTCCTTTACTGTGTTATTCGACGGCGCATCTCTACCCTCCACTAACTCCAACTCCCTCTCGTCTTTTTATCCCCTATCATTCCTGGTTTTACCACTCTTTCTACTCCCCTATCCCATACCCGTGTTACTCGAACAGCAGCATTCTCTTAATGTGGTACTCGCCAGCACGCATCATCCTACCGTGTTATTAGCCGCAGCATCTATTAATGCTGTAATCGCAGGAGCATCTCTTACCGGGTACTCGCCGGCAGCCATCTCTTACCGTGTTATCGCCGCAGCATCTCTTACTGTGTTACTCGCAGCAGCTCTCTTACCGGGTTGAATCGCGGCAGAGCTTTACGGTGTTAAGCGCCAGCAGCCCTCTTTACCGTGTTATTAGCGGCAAGCATC
>WSYH01011386.1:0-20915 GCA_036426205.1 Ascaphus truei | reverse complement strand
TCTGATCTCAGACGCGCTATTAGAGAGGGTTGGGGTTCCTTACAATGCATCTGATCTCAGACGTGCAATTAGAGAGGGTTGGGGTACCTTACAATGCATCTGATCTCAGACACGCTATTAGAGAGGGTTGGGGATCCTTACAACGCATCTGATCACAGATGCACTATTACAGAGGGTCTGGGTTCCTGCAGATTTTCACATAGGGTTCATTAACCAAAAAATGAGCTCGAATCCTGATAACCAAGGATATGGGGGAGTCAATGAAGGATGGATCTGCAGTAGTTGACCTTGGAACAGAGGCTGGTGGGAATGTAGACACAACTAAACCTGAAGAGCTACAGGTATATATCCATAAATATACAATCCTCTTCTCAGTGTTCATTAATGATCTTCCCACAGCTTGTAAGGAAGCCTCAATACACATGTATGCAGATGACACAATCCTATATGCACACAGCCATAGCCTCTCTGACCTTCAACACATACTTCAGTCTGACTTTTTGAGACTCGAAAACTGGATTTCCCAAAACAAACTGTTTTTAAACACTGACAAGACTGTAACAATGGTATTTGGGACCAAGACTAAATTTGTAAAGCTTCCAGTGACTGAGCTCCTGATTAGAACCAACGCTAAAACCACCCTAACACCTGTCACTAGTTTTAAATACCTGGGCTTATGGTTTGACTCCCACTTAACATTCGGGATGCACATTGATACCCTGACAACCAAGACCTATGCCAAACTAGGGGTACTTTACAGGAACAAATCCTCCCTAAGTCTCCTGGTCAGAAAGCGTATTGCACAGCAGATGCTAATGCCAATTATTGACTATGGAGACATAGTATATGGCTCGGCTCCTCAAACCCACCTTAGCAAACTTGACACCCTCTACAATTCAATTTGTCGTTTTGTTCTCCAATGCAACTACAACACACATCACTGCGAAATGCTCAAAGAACTAGATTGGTCATCACTAGAGTCTAGGCGCAAAGTTCACCTTTCCTGTCTCACCCTCAAATACTTTCTGGGCAAGCTACCCAGCTACCTGAACAAGCTCCTCATCCCTACCACATGCAGTACCTATCACCTGAGATCAGACTCCTAAAGACTATTCATGGTCCCAAGACTCAACAAAATATCCGGACGTTCCTCCTTCTCCTTCCGTGCACCCCAAAACTGGAACAACCTACCAGAGACTCTCATATCCACCACCAGCTTAAGTTCTTTCAAATCTAAGGCTGTCTCACACTTTAATCTGGTCTGCAACTGTTTCATACGCTCATAATATATATTTTCTTTAACTGTGCATGCAATGTCTTGTATATAATGTATACCTTGTTCATTTATGTAACTGTATTTGTAACCATGTATTATTTTGTTTTACTCTGTGCCCAGGACATACTTGAAAACGAGAGGTAACTCTCAATGTATTACTTCCTGGTAAAATATTTTATAAATAAATAAATAAAGTGAGCAAACCTCTTTCATGTATGAGCAGCTAACTAATATAACACGTGATACAATCTATACATTGTTATGCTTTTTATTCCAATGCATGCACCTCGGGCAGCTTCATCCAACCTCAACAATGCTGTCATAGATTGGATGCACCATCCTATCTCTATTCTAAATCATAGCACGGAATGTCACTGTATGTGCAGTCTGGTACACAGATGCTATTTGACTCAAAGCCACTTTAGATAATAACTTCAACATCTGCTTGCGTAATAATGCCTGGCAATTAAAATTAAATACTTTTAAAAGGACACTTAATTTCGTTCGATTTCAGAAACGCAGGGTCTGACCAAACCACGAAGAAATTAGGAAGTATTATTTATAATCTCTTAGGGAAGTCTAGTGGTTATTTCAAATACATTCCGTTCAGATCTTATAATCTCCGGGATTCACTTAAATTCCCTCCCTTGATCCAGCTTTAACTGCTATTGACTTGAATAGGAGTTAACACTGGTACAGGGTGCGGAACCCCGCATCGAACCTTGGTGAATCTCCCCAGATGGTCATTACAGCACCAGGTAACAATGCCTTGCTGTAGCGTTACACCCAGGCTGTGTCTGTAACTGCATAACTAGTCTCCATCTCCATACAGGTAGTCCTCGTTTACCGACGGCGCGTGGTGCAGTAAAAATTATCCGCCGCGGTTTTCGCGCATCTGAGGGCAACCGCCGCCGGTTAACATGGGTCCCGCTTTCCGACTGTCCCGCGTCCGACACGGGTTTTTCGGGACGCATTGTGTCGGAAAAGCGAGGTCTCACTGTGCTGCACAGTTGGTCACTGATATAGTGTGTAAGAAGGAATTAAAGTATTTGTTCCCTGGTTCTGTATATGGTTGCTGTTGCCATGGTCGCTTCTGGCCAAGGACGTTTGTTGAGCGGTCAGGTCAAAGGGTCCTATAGCTGTTACAGGATTGGTTGGTTTGTAGTTGCTGGGCAGGTGAGCACTGAGTGGTGATTGGTTAATTAGGTGGAGCGAGGCAGGTAGCTGGTTTGGGCGGGACAGTTACAATATAAATATGGAGCGTCGGGTGGGGAGGAGGACGTATACATATAGGTGTGGTCTTTAGTTGTTGTCGCACAGTGGAAGTTAAGTAAGAAAATGTGGCTGTTTTAAGGTAATTTTATGATGTTTTAGGTTATGATAGGTTTCTTAATTTTCAAGTTGGGCTCCTGGATTCATAAATAAAGGAAACATTTCTATAATGTAACTTTTTTTATATACAGTTGTATGCTAAAGATTTGAATCAATTTAGGTTGTGGCCTTATCCCTCACCTTTAATATATGATTGAAGCAGAGGGTCTCCGGAGCTGAACCCCATTAAACTCAGCTCGGGGGACCCCCTGCTTCCCGAGATACAGTCCTCTGAAGGGCGTGCCGGTATCTCCTGCAAGTTTAAAGCTCTAGCGTCGAGTGGGCCAATAGGAAACCGCCCCAGATGATGTCACGGCTTCCTATTGGCCCGCAGGGCGCGGGAGCTTTGAAAAGCCGCCATTACGTGAATCTTAGCTAGCGAGCCGCAGCAGCTACCGGCACCCCCTTAAGGATGTAACCCCTCTATTTTACTATGCCTCAGACTATACGCCTGGTGCTGAGGTGGGGGCCTGAGTCCTTATGCCTGTGATAAGTACCCCACCTGTGTGGAGCAAAAAAGGGCACTTGGACATATAACTGATTTATATAGATGTATATATTAAATGGTTAACTGGAACCTTGTGATCCTTAGAAAACAGGAGCACCACACACAAATCACAATACATTTTCATTACAGTTCACATAAGCGCTGTGTGTGTGTGTATTATTGTCAATCTAAGGCTGCATCCATGGTGACTCAGCCCGTGCGGAGGCGCGCTGAGGCTGAGGGAAAGCGGGTGCTTTCCCTGGCCTTGGTTAGCGCGCCATCCGGGGGCATGTTGGGGGGCGGGCCAGTGACATCACAGAGCTGGTTCGCCCTCATTGGGCGAACCGCTCACGTGACCGGCCCTGCGCTCCCGAGAGCGCGCGAATCTAAAATTTTCCTAAGACCTACGCTTCCGCACGCTTGCGGAAGCGTGCGCGAGCTTCTGCTAAAGCCGCTCTCATTGCGGCTGCAGGGGCTCACTGGTAAGCAAGAGCGCGCCTCAGCATGGGTCAGCGCCTAAGCGCTGACCATGCCTGAGGCCTAAGAGGCCTCCCAATTCTGGGTATTCAGGCCTATAATTGAGGTACCGGTACACCGTTGGAGCTCGTGTCCGTAACTGGCTGTAGCGGGCCTATACTTCGCAAAGGTTTGTCTCGGTACCACTATATCCTATGACCGTTGGGGGATCCTCTCCATCGGCAGTCTCTCCTCTGTACCGCTTCTGAATCTTCGATGCTGGGCTATCCAACTATTTTTGCTGCTCTCCGTCCTCTCAGTCGATCTGCAATCTCACCTACGCGTTAACTCTCGATCGAGCCTCAGTCCTTCATTCCTGCGCAGATCTGCCTCTAACTGTCATGGCTGCCCCCTTTTAACAACTGCTCTCACTCTTACTCCCTCCTCCTTCACCAGCCTCTCTACTGGCTCATCATAGTCACATGTCCATTGGAGAGGAACCGGCTAGGGAGCAGTGTGCATGTGTTGCTTGCCATACACAGAGGGTTACACAGAGGTAAGTATCTCCGGAAGCAGGGAGTGCCCAGAGCTGAAATTAATGGGGTTCAGCTCCGGAAACCCCTTCTTCAATCCTATGTATTTTTTTTTTTTTTTAAATGGCCAGCTTGGATTGCCGCTTTAAGGGGTTGATTCCCCAACTAGTTCTGTTCCAGGTTAACACCGGGTTAGGTGCATTGTCCCACAATGGCCCTTGGTGACACTCCCCCTCTAAATAAGTGTCTTGAGATTTTCTTATTATTCAAGTAGATTTCATTGTGTCACATTGTATCACCGCTCGCATGTAGCAGTATCCATTAGGCACAGCTGCTCTGCAATGCTTCATTCAGATCTGCCCAACTTTTCATTCAATTGACCTTTTTGTCCACTTGTCAAAAGGAATATGCTGCTGTCCATCAGCCGCTCTGCTATTGAACTGCTCAATTTCTGTCCTTCCTATCTACCATATTGTAACAAGCAACACATCTTCCACTGCCCTGGTTGCATGTCGCTGTAATAATAATAATAAGGTACTAAAGTTTAATAACCTTCAGATGGCCCATCTGGATATTTCCTTACCGATGATTAGCTCAGGGACAGCAATGTCGTTTTATTGTTCCATCAGACTCTCCCATTTCCCGGACACAAATAGCATTGTAGAGAAAACTTTATATTAAATAACTTCTCATTTGCCCTCTTTCTTAACGTGATCGAAACCCGAAGCCAACAAATACTGGCTACACGGAGCGCCCGACTTGGCAACAGCAAGACGCAGATGGCCAAGTCTGGAATGTGCATTTATTAACTCTTTTTCGAACATATTTGAGGCTGCGTCTGTATCAGGAACTTTTCATTTGCACACCACAATCACTATTAAAAAATGTAACTGGCGTGATCAGCATCTGATGTTATTAGTGTCAAATTAGATTATTCAACAACATCACCGTGGGTTTTTTTTCCCCACCTCTTATTAATAGGGACCTGTGCATGCTGGCCATACAGGTTTGCCAATCAGAATGGTGTCTAGGCCATTTAGCCTGTATTCCAACAACATTGCAAAGTTATTAAAAGCAATAGCTCCAGACATAGAGTATTTTTATCTTGAGCCAAAGGATGATTTTGACCATGGCACCGTTGATTATGTCATCAGAGGAACCATGGTAATGAAAGCCAGTATTAAACCATTTATCACAAGCATTTCCGCCAACAAGAAAATCTTCTTGTTGCTCCATCAAGCACATCTCCTTTTATGGAAATTATACATAGTCCGGTGAGCTAGGCTTATCTTCTTTTACACTGATACTATACACCTCTTACATAAACCGTGGCCCCCTGCAGATGCACTTACCAGAACACCCTCCTAACTGCCTCTGTACGTTCTTCCTACTTGCCAATTAGATTGTAAGCTCTTTGGGACAGGGACTCCTTTTCCTAAATGTCACTTTAATGTCTGAAAGCGCTTCTTCCCATTATGTGTTATTTGTATTATTTGTTATTTATATGATTATCGTGTATTATACGTCTGTATAATGTGTATACGTATTTTACGTGTATTATTGCTGTGAAGCGCTATGTACATGAATGGTGCTATATAAATAAAGATATACTGTACGTACATACACACATATAGAGACACATAATTTCAAGCCCTTAATTGCACGGGAGCGTGGAATGCATTATTGTCAAAGGGTTATGACAGTAACACTGAGATTTTATAACCCCCTTATCCTTTGACCACATAACCCTATTACCCATTATATACATTTTTTTTCTTCTTAGGCTTCATATTTACAAGTAACACATTACCCAATGCCACTGTTGTGAGCTATGAGTCACTACATTTATAGGAACATGAAGTTTAAGGACAACAGTCGAATCCCTTCACAGCCAGAGACCAGCACAGCAACCAGAACATTACCAATCGTTACCAGCAGGAACATCTTCGAGTGTATCACTTGGGCAGATAGACCTTCCACCAGAACGGCCCTTTTCTGCTAAACTCCCCTCCGCTTCTTATTTGGTAACCTGTGAACAAATGCTAATTTAGCTTTTTATAATGTTAATTCTTAAGATATATAACGAGGGTGGTGAAGCTATTTGAAGCATTTTCCAAGATATTGTGACAGAAACCAGGGTATGGTGATAAATTCCATATATAGGACTCCCAGGATACTGAACAGTTTCTATCCTGTTTAGGTTGGAAAGTGCAGCCTCAGAATGCATGCACTCCATCCCACAGTTTGGCAAGTGCTGGAACTGAGGGGTGAGGGATCTAGACCAGAGTTTGTCTGCTGCCTGAATTCTGTCACCTGTCCTGCTAGTTAGAGATCATGTATTTAAGGCTGATTTCCTGGTTCCTCTCCCCTCTCCCCAAGAGCCTGGAGGCAGGAAGGCTGCTGGAAGCAGAGAGGGGAAACGACTCTCACCAAACAGGTTAAATCATTCTGTTCCTTTTGTCTAAAACTGCAAAGTTCCTTATTTTTGTTGTTGGAACTGGATAAGCCAGTCCAACCCCAGTTAGGGAAAACCTTAGTTAAGTTATCGCTCAGACGAGCAGGGTTTTTGTTTGCTTATGTATTATTTTGAATTTCGTGTGGCAGTCTCAGTGCCTGGGACTGAATAAACCAGGCAGTAGCCTGTTTAAAGGAACAGCACGTTACGCCTCGTCATTTAACCTACCCTAAAAGACCGTGTTCTAACAGTCCCGGACAGATGGCGGAGCCCCGGAGTAAGCCGTTTGTCACAATATGTTGTATTGGGGCGATTGTTCTGCACCTCTTATTTCTTAGGACATGCTAAACAAGAATGACCATCTTGTTTGCCCTCTGACTGATCCATCATTGTATTTGCCCTGGTGAGATGGAAGGACCAATGTACTAAGTGTCGTCAACTGGGTTTTTATTGGGATGAAAAATTGGCGCAGGTCAGACTCCATTTTTATTTATTTAGTGAGCGCTTATGTCCTAACCTCAAAGGTCTGCATTTGTGCTCAAAATTATTTGTCACATTGGTTTTGGCGCCCAGAAACGGGCAGCGCTTGGTGTACAGACGCAAAGGATATGTACTAAAAATAAAGTTTGTGTGCGCCACGAAATTCATTAAAAGTGCGTCAAAATCACCTGCTAAGCTCAATTTAGCGACCGCGCTAAAAATAATAGTGTTAGCACAAAATGAAGTTGCTGCAGTGTATGTATGCATTGACCCGAAAATAACTTTGACGCAGCTCGGATGTTTCATTATATATAATAGGTTACCAAAATGTATTGTTTTCATAGTAAGGCATTTAAAAATAATGCTACACTAATAATTCATATCTACTAACACTAGTTACAAATGGGTATTTAACATGAGGAATGCGTCAAAATTCATTTCAAATATCAAATGCCGTATTTGACTGAGCCACTGATTGATCCAACTCCAGACCTCAAGGGCCACCAACAGATCAGGTTTTAAAGGATATCCAAAATTTATTTTTCAAAAAAGTGGATAGCAATAACTTCATATTAGAAAGCAGCTGCCATAATCCAGAATGGATTCGTAATATCCCGTATGGACAGTTAAGACGAATTAAAAGAAACTGTACAGATGAACAGATATACCATGAACAATCAAAGGTCCTGTTGAATAAATTCAAGGAAAGAAAATATAACTCAAATACTATCAATATAGCTGTCACTAGAGCAGATGTTGTAGACCGCAAAGAAATATTAAGTACAAAGGATAAGAATACAAGCAAAAATATCAATTTTAATATGGCTTTTCTTACACAGTATAATAGAGAAGCATCACAAATCAAAAATATAATAGGTAAACACTGGCACATTCTTCAAAATGACATGATTTTAAAAAATCATATACCTGATAAACCTGTTGTCATTTAAAAAAAAGCTCCAAACCTTTAGAGTAAGTTAGCACCGACTACTTTTTTAAAGAAGAAAAATGAAGAGACTAGTACATGGCTGGATAAACCAAAAGTTTTTTTTGGTTGTTATGCATGCAAAGCATGCATGCATAAACATAAGGATAAATTCAATTTTAAATCCAACACCACTGGTGAAACTTTTAAAATTGAGGGGTACATCAATTGTAAAACGGATTTTGTTATCTACCTTTTAGAGTGTCCTTGCGGTCTCCAATACGTAGGACGTACCTCAAGGCCTCTAAAAGTATGGATTTTAGAGCATCTTTTAAATATTAAGAAGGGCATTTTAACACACAATGTCTCTAAGTATTTCCATATGTGTCATCAATCCAATCCCAATTTTGTAACTTTTAAAGGCATTGAATATGTCCCAATACATTGGAGGGGGGGCAATAGATTAAATACATTAGCAAAAAGGGAAACCTTTTGGATTCATAAGCTACAGACCCTCAGTCCAAAGGGTCTAAATGTCGATATAGACATTGGTGCCTTCTTATTATAATTGTTTTAATACAATGTTCTTAATAATATTATTGTTCTTAAAAATATTGTTCTTATATATGAGTGTTTTTACTAGCAGTATGGTGTTTCTAATTATAAAAGTAATGTTTACTACCCGTTCTTAAACACCGCTCTTTTTCTAAGACCTATGATCTTTATTGCCTTTCTATACTCTTCCCGTTATTTGCATCTAATTTGTCTATCTTCCTCATCCTATTTAGAACTCCATCCACCACCTTCTTTCGTCGTCGTCGTCTTGCTTATATTGTTGTACTGTTGAAACTGACATCACCTCCATTATCAAATGATATGTAGTCAGCTTAATTGTAATCAGCTGATAGGACCCCCTGATTAGCCCTCTGTAAATTGATGATGGACTATATATAGAAGGGAGGACCTATTGGGTTACTAATTCGATTCCTTGAAGAAGCCACAGCGAAACGCGTAGAATCGATCCTGCGGGAGGGTGATTAGCTTGGGGAGATCATTGGAGACAAGGCTGGCAAACCATCAGGAAGACGGACACACTAGGCACCTCTCCGCCCTGACCCAGACGACACAGACGTGACGATAGGGTATTCGTGACGTATGCGGAAGGGCTTCCGCGCTCCCTGGAGAAACCGGCGTTCTCCAACCACACTGTCCTCCTTCCCTCGAACCTATTGTTTTTCAAAATGTGAGTGTATTATTACATTATATTTATCTACTGCTGCTAATTACATTTAGACTATACTACTTTGTGCGCTCTCCTTTTAACTTCCATATACCCTGGGAGAATAATTGACTATCTAACAACTACACCACAAGCTTCCGTATCAACTACAACCACTCTGAGGGGGGATCCATTAAAGGGGCTCCCATCAGAGAGAGAAGGGTCTCTTTGACATTGCAACTGTGAGTACAACATTGGCCAGAGGTACATACACTCAGACTATCATTGTTGTACCATCTACACTTTTATATTTATTTTCTTTTTCATATTCACGAGTCACACAGCGCTCCGCTCAAATTTGAAAACCTTTAAAGGATATCCACTTTAACTCTACCTGTTGCTGCAGTATGTTACAGTAAAGATATTGTCTGTGTTCACGGCATATTTGTTAGCGTAGCTATTGGTTAAATAAAACGTTGCGTGCCCGCCCTTCTTGATTTTTAGCTGAAGACACCACCATCATTATTCCTTCCTTTCTTCTTCTTTTTATATGTCATTGGCATTTGGAGAGCTCCGTTATAATCTCCCTTTTTAGTTTTCACTGCTTAATAAACATCCTCTCCTTTTCCTGCAGGTCTCCCGCTGGCGGAGGTTTCGTTTTAATGGGTGGACCTTGCCTTACTTTCAGAGTGCCTGAAAGCTCAGCCTTAGGCCTTGCCCCCACTGCCTGCTACAGCGTCCGCTGTGGAGGACGCTGCGCCCACGAGAGCCCTCCCCGCAATGGCGCCGGGCCCGCTGCGAGGGGGGGCCGCAGCGCTCGTGCGAGAGCTACTCCTGCTCTCAATAGATTTGAGAGCAGGAACTCGCGTCGAGCGGCTAGGCACGCCCCCCGGCGGTTCAGCCAATGAGGGTGAACCTGCCGGGTGACGTCATAGCCGCGCCCCCGTCACTCCTCCGCCACGCCCCCCCCGGTCTCTGCTCCTGCAGTGAGCTGCAGACCGGGGAATCGCTGGAACGCGCAGCCAAAAGCGCGGGCGCGCATTAGAGCGCCGTGACCGGGGCCTTAGCCTTAAACTGTATCAGCTGGATTTGTCTCATCAGTGACAGGTTGAATATTTACAGTGACGGCCCTCTTTAGTCTAATGGGGCCGCCACCGCGGGTAATTTAAAACCCCGTTCAGACACGGGCCTTTTTTTTTTTCCAGCGCCGCAGGCGCTTCTATTGTTCAGCGCCATTTATCCCTATCTCCTTCCATCCATCTCCCTCAATATCTATATATTCCATCTTTATCTCCCCCATCTCTATCTCCTCCCCCATCTCTATCTCCTCCCCCATCTCTATCTCCGTCCCCTCCTCTATGCTCCCCATCACTCTATCTCCTCACAATCTCTATCTCCTCCATTATCTCTATCAAGTCCTCCAGATCTAAACCACACCCACACACACCACACAACACACACACACCACCACACACACACATCACACACACACCACACACAAACAAAACACAACACACACACTACACAACGACAAACACAACACAACACACACACACACACACATAACACACTAAAGTAAGGAATAGAAAGAACACGAAAGAACAACATTTTATGAACTTGAATTTGATAACACTTTCTAAGAATTACATTTCAATGAAATAGGTAAATACAGCTGCGGTCTAAGCTTAATCTAAAGCTTAACCGCAATTGTCTTGCATTTTGTTTTTCGCGCCGAATTGGCCGCGCGCCAGCCGAACTCTACGGCTGCGCGCGCCGTTCTCCAATCAGCGCCTAATGGCGCTGAACAATAGAAGCGCCTGCGGCGCTGGAAAAAAAAAAAGGCCCGTGTCTGAACGGGGTTTTTAAATTACCCCTCGTGGCGGCCCCATTAGACTAAAGAGGGCCGTCACTGTAAATATTCAAACCTGTCACTGATGAGACAAATCACTGATGATACAGTTTAAGGCAAGCACCCGGTCACGGCGTCTCTAATGCGCGGCCCGCCTTTTGGCTGCGCGTTCCACAGCGATTCCCGGTCTGCAGACTCTGCAGGAGCAGAGACCGGGGGGGCGTGGCGGAGGGAATGACGGGGGCGCGGCTTATGACGTCACCCGGCAGGGTCACCCTATTGATCTGAACCGCCGGGGGGCGTGCCTAGCCGCTCGACGCGAGTGCCTGCTCTCAAATCTATTAGAGCAGGAGTAGCTCTCGCCACGACGCTGCGGCCCCCCCTCGCAGCGGGCCCGGCGCCATTGCGGGGAGGGCTCTCGTGGGCGCCAGCGTCCACCACAGCGTCGCTGTAGCAGGCAGTGGGGCAAGGCCTAAGGCTAGCTTTCAGGCACTCTGAAAGTAAGGCAAGGTCCACCATTAAAACGAAACCTCCGCCAGCGGAGACCTGCAAGGAAAAGGAGAGATGTTTATTAAGCAGTGCAAAACTAAAAAGGGAGATTATAACGGGAGCTCTCCAAATGCCAATGACATATAAAAAGAAGAAGAAAGGAAGGATATGATTGGTGGTGTCTTCAGCTAAAAAATCAAGAAGGGGGGCACGCAACTTTTATTACACATAGCTACGCTAACAAATATGCCGTGAACACATAGACAATATCTTACTGAACATACTGCACGCAAACAGGTAGAGTTAAAGTGGATATCCTTTAAAGGTTTTCAAATTTGAGCGGAGCGCGTGTGACTCGTGAATATGAAAAAAGAAAATAAATATAAAAGTGTAGATGGATACAACATGATAGTCTGAGTGTATGTACTCTCTGGCAATAGTTGTACGACAGATGACAATGTCAAAGAGACCCTTCTCTCTCTGATGGGAGCCCTTAATGGATCCCCCCTCAGATGGGTTTGATACCTGAAGCTTGGTGGATTGTAGATAGTCAATTATTCTCCCAGGGGTATATGGAAGTTAAAAGAGAGACGCGCACAATGGAGTAGTATAGTCTAAATTGTAATTAGCACAGTAGATAAATATATGTATAAATACACTCAATTTTGAAAAACAATAGTGTTCGAGGGAGAGGACAGTGTGGTTGGAGAACGCCGGTTTCTCCAGGAGCGCGGAGCCCTTCCGCATACGTCAACGGAATACCCTCGTCACGTCCTGTGTCGTCTTGGGTCAGGGCGGAAAGGATCGCCTAGTGTGTCCGTCTCCTGATGGTTTGCCAGCCTTGTCTCCAATGATCTCCCCAAGCTCAATCACCTCCCGCACGTATCGATTCTACGCGTTTCGCTGTGGCTTCTTCAGGAATCGAATTAGTAACCCAATAGGTCCTCCCTTCTATATATAGTCCATCATCATTTACAGGGCTAATCAGGGGGTCCTATCAGTGATTACAATTAATGTCTGACTTACATATCATTTGATAATGGAGGTGTATGTCAGTTTCAACAGTACAACAATATAAGCAAGAGACGACGACGCAAAAAGAGTGGTGGATGGTTCTAAATAGGATGAGGAAGATAGACAAATTAGATGCAAATACATTCTAAGATATTATGAGCAATTAAATATCATATTCTTTTAAAAGAGCTGTGTTTAAAGAACGTTAGTTAAACAATTACTATATAGAAAAACCACTGTAGTAAAAACACATATATAAGAACAAGATTTTTAAGAACAATAATATTATTAAGAACATTGTATTAAAACAATTATAATAAGAAGGCACCAATGTCTATATCGACATTTAGACCCTTTGGACTGAGGGTCTGTAGCTATGAATCCAAAAGGTTTCCCTTTTGCTAATGTATTTAATATCTATTGCCCCCCCCAATGTATTGGGACATATCAATGCCTTTAAAAGTTACAAAATTGGGATTGGATTGATTGACCATATGGAAATACTTAGAGACATGTGTGTGTTAAAATGCCCTTCTTATATTAAAAGATGCTCTAAAATCCATATTTTAGAGGCCTTGAGGTACGTCCTACGTATTGGAGACCGCAAGGACACTCTAAAAGGTAGATAACAAATCCGTTTTACAATTGATGGTACCCCTCATTTTAAAGTGTCACCAGTGGTGTGGATTTAAATTGAATTTATACCTTATGTTTATGCAGGCATGCCTTGCATGCATAACAACCAAAAAAACTTTTGGTGTATACCAGCCATGTACTAGTCTCTTCATTTTTCTTCTTAAAAAGTAGTCGGGTGCTAACTACCTAAAGGTTTGGAGCTTTTTTATAAATGACAACAGGTGTATCAGGTATGATGTATTTTTTAAATCATGTCATTTTGAAGAATGTGCCAGTGTTACCTATTATATTTTGATTGTGATGCTTCCTCTATTTACTGTGTAAGAAAAGCCATATTAAAATTGATATTTTTGCTTGTATTCTTATCCTTTGTACTTAATATTTCTTTGCGGTCTAACAACATTGCTTCTAGGACAGCTTATTGATAGTATTTGAGTATATTTTCTTTCCTTGATTTATTCAACAGGACCTTTTATTGTCATGGTATATCTGTTCATACTACAGTTTCTTGTATTGTCTAACTGTCATCGGGATATTACGAATCCATTCTGGTATTATGGAGCTGCTTATCTAATATGAAGTTATGCTATCCACTTTTTTGAAAAAATAAATTTTGGATATCCTTTACAAACCTGATCTGTTGGTGGCCTGAGGTCTGGAGTTGGATCAATCATGGCTCAGTCAAATACGGCATTTGTATTTGAAATGAATTTTGACGACATTCCTCATGTTTAAATACCCATTTGTAACTAGGTTAGTAGATATGAATTTTTAGTGTAGCATTATTTTAAATGCCTATCTATGAAAACAATACATTTTGGTAACCTATATATATAATGAAACATCCGAGCTGCGTCAAATTATTTTCGGGTCAATGCATCTACATGCAGCAACTCATTTTGGTGCTAACCTATTATTTTTAGCGCTGGGTCGCTAAATGAGCTTAGCAGGTGATTTTGACGCACTTTTAATGAATTTTCGTGGCGCACACAAACTTATTTTTAGTACATATCCTTTGCGTCTGTAACACCAAGCGCTGCCCGTTTCTGGGCGCCAAAACCAATGTGACAAATAATTTTTGAGCACAAATGCAGACCTTTGAGCTTAGGACATAAGCGCTCACTAAAATAAATAAAAATGGAGAGTCTGACCTGCGCCAATTTTTCATCCCAATAAAAACACCAGTTGACGACACTTAGTACATTGTCCCTTCATCTCTACCAGGGCAAATACAATGATGGATCAGTCAGAGGGCAAAACAAGATGGTCATTATGTTGTTTAGCATGTCCTAAAGAAATAAGAGGTGCAGAACAATCGCCCCAATACAACATATTGTGACAAACGGCTTCTTACATCGGGGCTCCGCCATCTGTCCGGGACTGTTAGAACACGGTCTTTTAGGGTAGGTTAAATGACGAGGCGTAAGTGCTGTTCTTTAAACGGCTACTGCCTGGTTTATTCAGTCCAGGCACTGAGACTGCCACACAAATTCAAAAATAATACAAGCAAACAACAAACCACT
Organism: Ascaphus truei; assembly: GCA_036426205.1. Classification (NCBI taxonomy): domain Eukaryota; kingdom Metazoa; phylum Chordata; class Amphibia; order Anura; family Ascaphidae; genus Ascaphus; species Ascaphus truei. The sequence goes on along the minus strand of WSYH01011386.1, from coordinate 6,202 downwards.
GCTCGTCTGAGAGCGATAACTTAACTAAGTTTTCCCCTAACTGGGGTTGGACTGGCTTATCCAGTTCCAACAACAAAATAAGGAACTAAAAATTTCAGTTTTAGACAAAAGGAACAGAATGATTTAACCTGTTTGGTGAGTCGTTTCCCCTCTCTGCTTCCAGCAGCCTTCCTGCCTCCAGGCTCTTGGGGAGAGGGGAGAGGAACCAGGAAATCAGCCTTAAATACATGATCTCTAACTAGCAGGACAGGTGACAGAATCAGGCAGCAACAAACTCTGGTCTAGATCCCTCACCCCTCAGTCCAGCACTGCACAAACTGTGTGATGGAATGCATGCATTCGAGGCTGCACTTGACCAACCCTAAACAGATAGAAAACTGTTTCAGTATCCTGGAGTCTATATATGAATTTATCACCATAACCCTGGTTGGTTTGTCACAATATCTTGGAAAAGTAGCTTCAAATAGCTTCACACCCTCGTTATATATCTAAGAATTCATTATAAAAGCTAAAATTAGCATGTTGTTCACAGGTTACCCAAATACAAGGCGGAGGGGAGTTTAGCAAAAAGGGCCGTTCTGTGTTGGAAGGTCTATCTGCCCAAGTGATACACTCGAAGATGTTTCCTTGGTAACGATGGTAATGTTCTGGTTACGGTGTGCTGGTCCTGGTGTGAAGGGATTCGACTGTTGTCTTAAACTTCATGTTCCTATAAATGTAGTGACTCATAGACTCACACAACAGTGGCATTGGGTAGTTCTACTGTGTTACTTGTAATATAAGCCTAAGAAGAAAAAAAATGTATATAATGGGTTAATAGGGTTATGTGGTCAAAGGAAGGGGGTATAAAAATCTCAGTGTTACTGTCATAACCCTTTGACAATATGTCATTCCACGCTCCCGTGCAATTAAGGGCTTGAAATTATGTGTCTATATGTGTTGATTACGTACAGTATATCTTTATTGTATATGCACCATTCATGTACATAGCGCTTCACAGCAATATACACGTAAAATACGTATACACATATACAGACGTAATAATACACGATATCATAATAAATAATAAATAATACAAATAACACATAATGGGAAGAAGCGCTTTCAAATCAAATTAAAGTGACATTAGGAAAAGAGTCCTGTCCCAAATAGCTTACAATCTAATTGGCAAGATAGGAAGAACGTACAGAGGCGTTAGGAGGGTGTTTCTGGTAAAGTGCATCTGCAGGGGGCCACGGTTTATAGTAAGAGGGTGTAGTATCCAGTGTAAAAGAAGATAAGCCTAGCTCACCGGACTATGTTAATTTCCATAAAAGGAGATGTGCTTGATGGAGCAACAAGAAGATTTCTTGTGGCGGAAATGCTTTTGTAAATGGTTTAACTACTGCTTTCATCCCATGTCCTCTGATGACATAATCAACGGTGCATGGTCAAAATCAATCATCCTTGGCTCAAGATAAAAATACTCTATGTCTGGAGCTATGCTTTAATAAACTTTGCAATGTTGTTGGAATACAGGCTCAAAGTGGCCTAGACACATTCTGATTGAGCCAACCTGTATGGCCAGCATGCACAGGTCCCTATTAATAAGAGTGGGGAAAAAAAACCCGGTGATGTGTTGAAATATCTAATTTGACACTAATAACATCAGATGGCTGATCAACGCCAGTTACATTTTTTAATAGTGATTGTGGTGTGCAAATGAAAGTTCCTGATACAGACGCAGCCATCAATATGTCGAAAAAGAGTTAATAAATGCACATTCCAGACTTGGCCATCTGCGTCTTGCTGTATTGCCAAGTCGGCGCTCCGTGTAGCCAGTATTTGTTGGCTTCGGGTTTCGATCACAGTAAGAAAGAGGGCAAATGAGAAGTTATTTAATATAAGTTTTCTCTACATGCTATTTGTTTCCGGGGGAAAATGGGAGAGTCTGATGGAACAATAAAACGACATTGCTGTCCCTGAGCTAATCATCGGTAAGGAAATATCCAGATGGGCCACTGAAGGTTATTAAACTTAGTACCTTATTATTATTATTACAGCGACATGCAACCAGGGCGTGGAAGATGTTTGTGTTTGTTACAATATGGTATATAGGAAGGACAGAAATTGAGCAGTTCAATAGTCAGAGCGGCTGATGGACAGCAGCATATTGCCTTTTGACAAATGGACAAAAGGTCAATGAATGAAAAGTTGGGGCAGATCTGAATGAAGCATTGCAGAGCAGCTGTGCCTAATGGATACTGCTACCAATGCGAGCGGTTGATACAAGATGTGACACGATGAAATCTCTTGAATAATAAAGAAAATCTCAAGAATTATTTAGAGGGGAGTGTCACCAAGGGCCATTGGGTACAATGCAACCTAACCCCGGTGTTAACCTGGAACAGAACTAGTTGGGGAATCACCCCTTAAAGCGGCAATCCAAGCTGGCCATTAAAAAAAAAAAAAAAATACATAGATGTGAAAGAAGGGGTTTCCGGAGCTGAACCCCATTAATTTCAGCTCTGGGCACCTCCCTGCTTCCGGAGATACTACCTCTGTTAACCCTCTGGTATGGCAAGCACACTGCACACTGATCCCTAGCCGTTCCTCTCCAATGACATGTGACTATGATGAGCCAGTAGAGAGGCTGGTGAAGGGAGAGGGAAGTAGGTGAGAGCAGTTGTTAAAAGGGGGCAGCCATGACAGTTAGAGCAGATCTGCGCAGGAATGAAGGACTGAGGCTCGTATCGAGAGTTAACGCGTAGGTGAGATTGAAGATCGACTGAGAGGACGAGAGAGCAGCAAAAATAGTTGGATAGGCCCAGATCGAAGATTCAGAAGCGCGTACAGGGAGAGACTGCCGATGGAGAGGATCCCCCAACGGTCATAGGATTATAGTGTACCGAGACAAACCTTTGCGAAGTATAGGCCCGCTACGCCAGTTACGGACACGAGCTCCAACGGTTGTACCGTACCTCAATTATAGGCCTGAATACCCAGAATTGGGAGGCCTTTAGGCCTCAGTTCATGGTCAGCGCTTAGGCGCTGACCCATGCTGAGGCGCGCTCTTGCTTACCAGTGAGCCCCTGCAGCCGCATATAAGCGGCTTTAGCAGAAGCTCGCGCACGCTTCCGCAAGCGTGCGGAAGCGTAGGTCTTAGGAAAATTTTAGATTCGCGCGCTCTCGGGGAGCGCAGGGCCGGTTCACGGTGAGCGGTTCGCCCAATGAGGGCGAACCATCTCTGTGATGTCACTGGCCCGCCCCCCAACATGCCCCCGGATGGCGCGACTAACCAAGGCCAGGGAAAGCACCCGCTTCCCTCAGCCTCAGCGCGCCTCGCACGGGCTGAGTCAACCATGGTGCAGCCTTAGATTGACAATAATACACACACACAGCGTCTTATGTGAACTGTAATGAAAATTGTATTGTGATTTGTGTGTGGTGCTCCTGTTTTCTAAGGATCCAAGGTTCCAGTTAACCTTTAATATTACATCTATAAAATCAAGTTATATGTCCAAGTGCCTTTTTTGCTCCAACAGGTGGGGTTACTTATCACAGGCATAAGGACTCAGGCCCCACCTCAGCACAGGCGTTATAGTCTGAGCTAGTAAAATAGAGGGGTTACATCCTTAAGGGGGGTGCCGGTAGCTGCTCGGCTCGCTAGCTAAGTTCCACGTAATGGCGGCTTTTCAAGCTCTCCCGCGCCCTCGGGCCAATAGGAAGCCGTGACATCATCTGGGGCGGTTTCTATTGGCCCACTCGAACGTAGAGCTTTAAACTTGAGGAGATACCGGCACGCCTTCAGAGGACTGTATCTCGGAAGCAGGGGTCCCCCGAGCTGAGTTTAATGGGGTTCAGATCCGGAGACCTCTGCTTCAATCATATATTAAAGGTGAGGGATAAGGCCAAAACCTAAATTGATTCAAAACTTTAGCATACAAACTGTATTATAAAAAAAGTTTACATTATAGAAATGTTTCCTTTATTTATGAATCCAGGAGCCCAAACTTGAAAATTAAGAAACCTATCATAACCTAAAACATCATAAAATTACCTTAAACAGCCACATTTCTTACTTAACTTCCACTGTGCGACAACACTAAAGACCACACCTATATGTATACGTCCTCCTCCCCACCCGACGCTCCATATTTTTTATTGTAACTGTCCGCCCCAAACCAGCTACCTGCTCGCTCCAACCTAATTAACCATCACCACTCAGTGCTCACCTGCCAGCAACCTACAAACCAACCATCCTGTAACAGCTATAGCGACCCCTTTGACTGACCGCTCAACAACGTCCTTGGCCAGAAGCGACCATGGCACACAGCAACCATATACAGAACCAGGGAACAAATACTTTAATTCCTTCTTACACACTATATCAGTGACCAACTGTGCAGCCACGTGAGACCTCGCTTTTCCGACACAATGCGCTCCGAAAAAAACCGTGTCGACGCGGGACAGTCGGAAAGCGGGGTACCATGTTAACCGGCGGCGGTTGCCTCAGATGCGCGAAAACCGCGGCGGATAATTTTTACTACTGCACCACGCGCCGTCGGTAAACGAGGACTACTGTAGGGATGATGGAGACTAGTTATGCAGTTACAGACACAGCCTGGGTGGTAACGCACAGCAAGGCATGTTACCTGGTGCTGTAGAGACCATCGGGGAGATTCACCAAGGTTCGATGCGGGGTTCCGCACCCTGTACCAGTGTTAACTCCAATTCAAGGCATAGCAGTTAAAGCTGGATCAAGGGAGGGAATTTAAGTGGAATCCGGAGATTATAAGATTGAACGGAATGTATTTAAATAACCACTATGATTCCCTAAGAGATTATAAATAATACTTCCTAATTTCTTCGTGGTTGGTCAGACCCTGCGTTTCTGAATCCGAACGAAATTAAGTGTCCTTTAAAAGTATTATTTAATTGCCAGGCATTATTACGCAAGCAGATGTTGAAGTTATTATCTAAATGGCTTTGAGTCAATAGATCTGTGTACCAGACTGCACCATAAAGTGACATTCCGTCATGATTTAGTAATAGAGATAGAGATGTTGCATCCATCTATGACAGCATTGTGAGGTGGATGAAGCTGCCCGAGGTGCATGCATTGGAATAAAAAAGCATAACAATGTATAGATTGTATCACGTGTTATATTAGTTAGCTGCTCATACATGAAAGAGGTTTGCTCACTTTATTTATTTATTATAAAATATTTTACCAGGAAGTAATACATTGAGAGTTACCTCTCGTTTCAAGTATGTCCTGGGCCAGAAGTAAAACAAAATAATACATGGTTACAAATACAGTTACATAAATGAACAGGTATACATTATATACAAGACATTGCATGCACAGTTAAAGAAAATATATTATGAGCGTATGAACACAGTTGCAGACAGATTAAGTGTGAGACAGCCTTAGATTTGAAAGAACTTAAGCTGGTGGTGGATATGAGAGTCCTGGTAGGTGTTACCAGTTTTGGGGTGCACGGAAGGAGAAGGAGGAACGTCCCGGATATTTTGTTGAGTCTTGGGACCATGAATAGTCTTTGGAGTCTGATCTTCAGGGTTGGATAGGTACTGCATGTGGTAGGGATGAGGAGCTTGTTCAGGTAGCTGGGTAGCTTGCCAGAAAGTATTTGAGGGTGAGACAGGAAAGGGAACTTTGCGCCTAGACTCTAGTGATGACCAATCTAGTTCTTTGAGCTTTCGCAGTGAATGTGTGTTTGTAGTTGCATGGAGAACAAAACGACAAAATTGAATTTAGAGGGTGTCAAGTTGCTAAGGTGGGTTTGGAGGAGCCGAGCCATACTATGTCTCATAGTCAATAATGGCATTAGCATCTGACTGTGCAATACGCTTTCTGACCAGGCTACTAGGGGGATTTGTTCCTGTAAAGTACCCCTAGTTGGCATAGGTCTTGGTTTGAGGGTTATCAATGTGGCATCCCGAATGTAAGTGGGAGTCAAACCATAAGCCCAGGTATTTAAAACTAGTGACAGGTGTTAGGGTGGTTTTAGCGTTGGGTTCTAATCAGGAGCCTCAGTCACGCTTTAAGCAAATGTCTGGTCCCAAATACCATTGTTACAAATGTACGAACAAATGTGTCAAGTGTTTAAAAACGTTTGTTTATTGGTAAGTCCAGAATTTGTCGGGTTCGAGATGGCTCGGTCGAAGCTGAGAATACAGGAAACAGGGGGTAAGGAGC
>WSYH01011385.1:0-20920 GCA_036426205.1 Ascaphus truei | reverse complement strand
TATAAGTGCCATCACTGCAAAGCTTGTGGCTATGTTAAGGAAAGCAAGACCTTTACAAATACTGACAACAATAAAACATACACCATAAAACAGTTTATCAACTGCAAGAGCAGTGGAATTATCTATTTGATAACTTGTCTATGTGGAAAAAAGTATGTTGGCAAGACAAAGCGAGAACTCCGGAGACGCATCCTGGAACATATAGGATCTATCAGGAATGCTTTGGATACCCCGGTCTCCCGTCATGTTAGGGACCACCATGCAGGGAAACTTGATACGCTTAACGTTCAAGGCATAGACCATTGTTCCCAGCCAAATCGCAGGGGGACGATTGGGATAAGACGAAAACATCCTGCAAACGGGGAGGCCAGGCGGGATTTACTGGCTCAATACCCACTATCCATTGGCTTAAACGGAAAGGTTTGTCTATTTAACGATCTTTCCTATGATAACCTATGTCAGGATACCTAGTTCATTCTATTCATCATTAGTACTCACCACCTTTTTTTATCATCAGAAGTTATTTACTGTAATACACCAACGATTTTACATACGCTAGTTAATCGACTGGATACAGACATAACAGCCAGAGGATGCAGAGTACTTATGCCTCACCACCCTTTTACAGCCATTTGGCGTCCCATGATCCATCGTATGGCAACTACAGGGTATTCGAATAGCAAGCGACACGGGAACCACAGCAACGCCTACACAACCACGGATGAAGTCACAGAAGGAGTGAACGCAAACAATGCAAATGTCGGGCTTTAGCTGTAGACTATACCTAACCACGGGACCAGCTCAGCCTATCTCTCTAGCTCCTCTAGTGCCCTGACCTGTGTACTAAGTTTCATTTGATTACACCCCATTTTAAAGAGGGTCAGTTGGCTTGCTAAAGGGCACGCACTTGCTATTCACTATCAAATAGCTGCTCTCTTAAATACTACTGTGCATGTATTCCATGCAGCCCTGTATAACATCAAGCTTCTCTGACTAACCTAGGTCTCGGGCTATACAAAATAATTTCCCAATTGCAGCAGTTACGATGTTGTGAAGCCGCTCTGCGGTCAACGGGCACTATTAACCCGTTTGAAAATATTACCAAAGCACTAGCCCAGACCTGCGCTTACTTACTATTTTTAACATACTCCTGTACTAAAGATGCAGCACTCCTCGTACTGCGCCCGTTTGAGACGCACCTTATACCAATACAGCACTACCTTAGACCACAATGAACGCACTAATGTACACTAAAAACTACCTGGTCTAAGTTTCATCTTGTTACACAACAACAACCATATTAAAGAGGTGTCGAGTGCTGCTACATGGCAGCAACTTGCTATCCTTATCAACATACCTGCCTGCTTTAAATCACATCGTGCAATGTATTTCCATGACAGCCCCTGTTAGTAGACACAGACTGCTCTGACTACCTAGTGTATCAGTCGTGCTTATCAATTTCCCAATTGCGCAGTTTACGAGTGGCAGCTCTGGTGACACGGGCACTATTAACCCCGTTGAAAAGATTCCAAAGCAGCCCCAGAGACTGCGCTACTATGTTTCACTACTCCTGCTACTACAGACTGCACAGCATTCCATCGTACCTAGCCCGTTTGAGACGCAACCTATGACCAGATCCAACAGCACTACCCTCTGTGACACAATGGACGCAACAACAGGCTACTAGAACATAACGCATATATCTGGGCTTCATGATCAAACTACGATCTATAGTGATCAATAGGCACAACGCTTCTGTGTGTCACATGTGTAATCACTATTGTACAATTTCCACCTCGACAACCCCGACAACATATTCTACCTCTTTACAACCCGCTTACAAGCATTTAACGAGCCGTCCCAAACAATTCTACTTCACGCGAAACTGGCCCGGCGCATGATCGTCACTCCGCAAAAACAGACTCTAACTGGTTTTTAAACTTACAGAACGCATGACGCTCAGTGTGCACATTAACGGGATGGTGCATGCGGTGAATGGATACGCTCTGTTAGTTCTCGGTAGGAGCTTATCCTACCAATATGTCATTAGAGGTTACAATAACCCACTCAACTATTGCATAAGGCATCTGCCCAAGATTTCTTCAAACTTCAGGGGGAAGACAGAATAATGTGAGAACAGTGAGACGCTTGACGGAGTTTGTTGACATAGGACCAACAGCAGTCTATATATAGTCAGGTATAGAAGCATATTACATGCTGTATAGTGACACTGTTAGTACATTACTATTAAGTGAAATGATTAGAATGTGAGGCTTTATGTTTATAGCACAGCGGGGAAACCACAATTCCTAACACCCTGACCGTCTGTATTTTCAGCTGCGCCCAAGTGGCGCACTATCTAAGGGATTCTTTGTGTATCACCCTCGATACAACTTATATATACATCTAGCCCATCCCCCGGCAAGAACGCATCTAACCTTCTAGGGGTCTGAGCGAGTCCCTTTCTATAGTTAAACACTTGTTGTAGCCCCACACACCAACCCCTCCCCCCTACCGGAGTTTGTCCTTTGGACCGTCACAATTAGGCTGGGACTGCCGATCAGGCCCAATGAGAGGTGTGACGGGGGGGCGCAGGCCAAGAACCAATGATATTTCCCCCTGGGACAGAGAGCCATGCAAGATGCATACAGTGCTTTTCACAAATTAGTATAAAGATATAGATAATATATATATATATTATATATAGATAATATATATACAACCACATTTATTTTAAGGATAGTATGGTAGGGTAAAAAGTGCATAACCACTCCACAAGTAAGCATAAAGCACTGTAACATTTCCGGATATGTTCATGATTGCATGTACTCTAGACCAGGCCTACCGCCAACCGACTTCTTTCACCCATTATCGCCCAGGATACAGCACTTCCATCTGCAGCAAGGGATTCTTGGAAATTCGACATGCAAATGAGCACCCTAATGTGCCACCTTTTATCAATGTCCAAAACTCGTATGGATACTACCAAGCAAATCATTCAAGCAAAGCATGCTGTTTTAAACAGCTTTAGACAGAGGCTGGGATGGATGGTAATTGCCATTAAACCACCCTCACAGACATGTTTCCAACCTTGATGGGTATCTCAGTGTGATGGTTGAGTTGTAATGGCTAAGCTGGTTTGAGACTTAGACTATGGTCAAACACTTTTTTTACCCACCCATAACCTTAATAAATGTGGTGTATTACCTACATAGGTCTAAGTCTCAACAGCTTAGACCATTACACCAACTCCAATGGATGATACCCATCATGTGAAACATAGTCTGTGATGGGTTTAATGGTTTTGATCTCATTCCCACCAGGGGGGCCTCTGTCTAAAAGCTGTGTTTCAACGAGTCTTCTCCTGATGACGTTCTCGTTCGAGACGAAACGCGGTAGAGAGTGTGCTGAGCAGATTTAATGTTCCAGGCTTTTTAATATTGTCATACTTTCCACTCATGTGCCACCGCATTATGTACTGTGCTGCTTAGCAATTTAATATCACCTTCAGCTTTTCCAGCCACGTTTTCCCTGTGAGCCTTCTCCGGCAATACCTCACTGACGTCAACAGAGCTCACGCGATGATCTTGGACAGTGTACTACTGTGGTCAAACCCGATGAGGCAAGGGGAGGCGGTGGGTCCATCCCTCGTGGTTTTCCTGGTCCCTTGGCAAAGGGACACAGAGGGGATACTACAACGCAGGACATACCACGGACACTATATCGAAGTCCTATCTCACTGGGTTCCTGCGTGAACGGCTGAGTTTTAGCTTACTCCAAAACGTTAACTATCAGCTTAGCTTTGTGAGCGTGTATTTTTAAAAATCCTTCCAATCATAAATCTATTGGATATACTAATTTTACGTCTCATGAGTCGCCTGTGTATTTTTTTGTGTTTTGTTAGATAGTCACTCAAAGATGTGTGTTCCCTTTTCACACTCGGAGCGCAGTGACTCTTTTGGATACAATTGGAGTATTTATCTAGGAATTTGTATCGTATTTTGATATATATTATCGAGACTTTCTTTTTTGTTTTACTTTATGTTATTCTTAATTTTTTGTATTCTAATTGTTTTATTGCATTAGATTCCATATTAAGTATTTTATATCTGATTCACTTGCATAGTATAATAGGATTTCACGTATATCTTTAGGGTTTTTTATAGAGTTTAGGTTGGCGCCAAATTTTGTCTTTTGTCTTGATAATATACATATATATATATCCTTATATATAGCTAAATTAACACTTTACAAGTTAGAGTGCAATTATAAACCATTTAAGAAAATGGTCAAAATACTTATATGGTATTACACTGCACATGAAATTTAACACACTCTTAATTTGGAAAATTTTAATTTAGCCCTATATTCACTACAGTATACGCGGGACATACCATTAGGAGAACTGGCAAAAAGCCAGGTAGAAATTCACGTTATAAAACTATGGGGGCTACCTTGATGCATTGAGGTTATTTTGTACTGGGTTAGTATGCATGCAGCCTCTAATCAGGTGTGTAACTGTTGATAGAGATGGCTAATGAATGAAATTGATTGCAGCAAGGCCAAAATCTACAGTGTCACCAGGGGTGGCCAACTTTATATCAGCGGCAATACAATGGGCACAAAATGTTCTATACTGCTCACTGCCTATTGCCTCCTACTATATCCGTGATTATAATAGCTAATCCTAAACAATGCCAAAAGTAAAACAAGGATAATCAATAAAACATTCAAATATATAAAATGACTTAAATGAGAGAAAAGAAAGTGTTTTTAAATCCTAATTAAAATAAAGGCAAAAATAAAACGAATATGGACTCAAAAGTTTAGTGATGTTGGGTTTTCTATTTTGTTTTCGAACCAGCCAACTATACAATTAGATTTGTTCCAGAATGGGGGAAAACAGAAAGGAAGTAGGAGACATTCTGGCCAGAACAACTACGGTTATTAAAAGGTCCAGCCTGGGGTCTCTTGAAGCATTAAGTACTCTCTACGGTTTTACTCACCAGCCCTTTGCTTTACTTAATCCAACACTGGGTTAGAGACATGGTTTTCCAACCTTATTTGTTAAGGAACACCCAAGTGAAATTCTGAGGAACCCCCATCATCTCGTAATGACGACCATCTGTCATCCAGTGCACGTACGTGTTCTGTATTGATATAATTTTCAAAATGGCCATAAAATTATCAGCGAGGAAACCATTAGGGATTGCCTGGGGAACCCAAGGGGTAACATAGGAAACCGTGGTACGAAAAACATGGGTTTCAGGTAGTTTCAAACAGCACATTTAGTCCAAGGGAGTGCAGTTACACAAACAACGTTGGAACAATGTCACACAAAATATCAAGCGTAAATAAAAGAACTGTCAATTTATCATGGTTTGTATTTTTTTTCATCTGAGGATCAAATCATATGGCCGGTAAATTTATAGGCCCTGGCAATAAAACACTAGCTAGTAAAAAGATATTCAAATAAAAAAAGTGATCAGTCTTCTAGATAACCATTTGCTCAGGATAGTAAATCATTCTAATTTCTAGGATGTGTTTCATATTTTCATTCCTCAGGACTTTCTAATTCCCAGAAAGAACAAAGAATCAGGTAATACTATATAGACTAAGCATAAAATGATTCATATATAGCAACAGCAGGCAGCCAAATGTGTCCTACAAAGTGGTAATATCGTTACTATTTGTTTGAGCTTTATAAGACTTTGCAGAGTGTGTGTAAAATTTATCTTTGAAGGTTTCTTTTGAATAGTTACAGGTATTTAGAATTCATCAAGAAAAATTGATTACGCGTGCTGTCAAGTAAACCAGCCATCCTGATCGCTGTGGGAAAACTCAGACAAGAAAAGCATAACACAACGGCATAACTGAACTAAATGTAGACCAGCTTTCTACCAGATAGCGATTTGAAGGAGGAAACTTGTCTCAGAAACAATTCTAATTATTCTGTGGTGATTATTGTTTCATCATCCCAATATTGTAAAGTTTAGCAAAATTTGTTTGCCATTAGGACCATTATTAAAGCTGTGACTACTTCATAAGACAATTTTGAGTGATGAGTGGAATAAGCAAAAACAGGAAATATTTGTAAGACCGGTCTCGACATAAGACTCCTCCTCCGCTGAAACACACCTGGTAACTAATTCAAGTCAATGTTTTGTAGTGTCTTGTAGGCGGCTGAAAAGTATGTATCATGGCAGACGATTAGCTTATAACATTTATGAGCCAACGTTCTTTCTGCCGCTGAGGTAGCTATAGGATAGCACTAATCTTAGTACATTTGGCGCCTAATGTCCTTTACAGTCTTTAATGACGCGGAGGTTAACCCTGAGAGGAGATGCGCACTTCTGTCAATTTCTTTTCATCAAACCCAATGAGGATTTAGATAACTAGGACCTTAAAACTAACCAGTAGACTCATATCTAGTTACTATCTAGAAAATCCACTTTATGAAGATTTGGGACACAGAAGATTTTACAGAATTGTGGTTTAAAATTTGTGTGTGGTTTTGAAATTCGTGAGGAGTAGAGACTCTACAGCAGCGAAGTAAAGAGGTTATATTTAATTTATATCCTTTCCAGTACCACCTACGAATAGATAAAATCAGGTCTAACCTTTAATGGGGACTCTTACTATCTGTGAAACGTTAAGGACTATATTTCCTGTAGGATACGGTGCAAATTAGTTGATTCATGACTCTCACGCGCTGTTCATTATCCTTCCATATAATGTATGATATGTAGACAACAAACATGAACACTGGAGCTAGTGAGGCTACTGACAACCTAATCTCTGTTAGAAGTGGAGTCATACAAGAGACATGTTGATGCCTGAAAGGTCAAGGCTGTGGGGTTATGGAACCAGTTCAAGCAGCCTATTGGGATAGCGTCGGCTAGGCTCACAGCAATTTAAGATAAGTACAGAATTAGATCGATTTGTACTCAGATAGATGTAACCCCAGTCCATGTGTCTCGGTAGGGTGCAGCACAGAAGAAGTAGTAGAAGTCCAAATAAGAAAATTATCCAGCGCAAGCCAATGAGTGCGGTCCCAAACAAAATGAGTCTAAAAGTAAATCTTATTGTTCCCATAGTTAAAAAAACGGAGGTAAGTACCACTCCTACAGCGTTTTGTGCCTTAAATGACACTTATCAAGGAAGGTGGTACAGAGGCCCCGATCTCTTCCCAAGGGCATTAAATAAAATGCCGGAAGCGGCAAGGCCTCTATTACTCATTCACCTTCTCCTCCAAAAGGACTTCGTGATGCATACTCGCCATAAGCGAAGCGGGCGGCGTCAACTAATGACGCCGGCGGGGGTCTGACGTCACAGTCACATGCCCCCCAGCATCATTATGATTCGGATTACCAGGTAGGGGGGCAATAGCAACTGGAGGCTAGCACACAAGGGGGGCGCAGGGCCCTAACCTTGCGCACCCTTGCATAAGGCATCCCTTAAGGGAAATAAATGGGACTGTAAGGTGTCTTCAGCGTATGGAAAGTATGTTATGAAATAAAACTGAACTTGTGGTAATTATAGGGTCTTCTTAGGGTATTATTCTGCAGCCAGTCTGGGTGTAGGACGCCCCACTCCTTTGGAAGGCAACCTTTACAACAACAATTTAATGCTCTAGTATTTTATTGCAGACCAGACGCTTAGTAATATGTGACTGTACTCTTTTGTTTTCTATAGTTACTTAAGTGATGTCTTGTAAAGCTTGCTAGAAATTAGCAACGATTTCTTCCACAAAATAATGTGGCAAAGCGTTAAGGTCAATGGCACAGTACATGAGGCCCTTTAATTCCTGCAGTGTTAATGTGAAATTCTGTAAAAAAAAGTGGCAAAATGTCTAGGATGAATTGGCCAAATTATCAACAGCCATGTGAATCATTGAAAACTTTCATGAAGCACATTAATAAAACAAACAAACTCATACAAAAATATTTTGCGGACCCAATCTGCACATCTACAAAGTGGGGGAAAGTGTCTGGACACTGAATAGGGGTGATAGGTTACATGTAAACGCTATGGTACTATATACGTGGTATAAGAGCAGTACATATGCTGACCCTTGGGGTTATTATCAATAGATAACAAGCCTTTGTCAATGTGCTACTGTAGTTGTTATTAAACACTTCCTGACATCATCTGACAGAATCATGAACAGAAAACTGCGCTGAGCGGTGAACAGGGCCAAAAACCGAAAAGAAAAGTATTTGTTATTTGAAAATGGGAAAGAAACCTTGGGAAATATCTTTGTCATTTTACTGGGTACCAATAACGCATGCAAAGTGTATAATTTGTCACGAAAAATAAAATACTGACATACAGGAATGTATTGATCGTAGTTTGAGAATTTTTAAAAATCGTTACACGGTGTCTTAGTGAAAGTTAAAAGTGACTGATGCAACACGAAGACGAGGTCAACAGAAAGAGGAATGGAAGAAAAAAAATCAAAAGAGCAGGGAACAAAAAGCAGGGAAAAGAGAGAACAAGAGGAGGACGACAGTCAAGGGAGAGAGCCAAGGGGGGAGGAGGGACACAAGAGACCAATAACCAGCGAGTTGACAACAATACAGAAGAAGGAGACCGACAGAAGGTGAAACTAAAAGAACGCATTACAGTTAAACCACTATCAATAACATGACCATTCAAGACAAATATGAGCACGCATACCCTATTCCTTTGGCTTTCCCCCCCCTTCCCTCCCCACTCAACTCACTTTACACCTTGACTTCCCTCTTTCCCCCCCCCCCTCCCTCACTCATACACTTTCCCCCCTTCTCTGCACCTAGCCGACCCCCCAACCTCCCTCCCCCGATACCTTCCTTGTCCCCCCCCCTCCCACTCACCCTCCTGGGGGCCTCTACACCCAGAGACAAAAGACAAAAGAAACAGTAAGCCAAAGAAGAAGGGAGGGACATCATAGACAGCAAGGACCAAGCAAAGAAGAGACGACCAGCCAAAGGGTGCAGGTATCCAGCCACAATTTGCTGCATAACAACAATCAATATTCACCCCTCCCCCCGACGCACTCCCTTGCTCCCGTCTCACCCTCCCCCCCCGCTGGACCGCTCCCTTCTCCGGCTCCGAAACCCCCAATCCTAGTCCCCACTCCAGCCTGCCTCCATTCTCCGCACTTCCTCCACCGCCCGCCACCCACTCGGTCCAGCGTGCCTTTGTCCCTTCCCCGCTCCCCTCCCTCCCCAATCGGTCCTTCATCCTGCCTCCTACCCTCCCCCCCCCCCCTACTCTTTTCCCTGCACTCCAAACCTCCTCCTCTCCACGCCCCGTACACGCTAACGCCTACCCCGTCTCCCTCCCCCCCATACCCTACGCGGGCCGCTTCACCCTTACTAACTCCCCATTCCATCGCTTCCAACAGCTGATACACCCCCCCACCCGAACACTTGCCCGCTCCACCGTAGTGGTCCGTCAATGGCCCCTTCGGCAATCCCGCACCCCCCTCCCCCACACAACCCCCCTCCCCCAACACCTCCCCCTTCACCTAAAATCTCCCACTCTCGCCCGTCTCAAACCTATTCCGAACCACCGCGGGCACGTGCACTCCCCCCTTCCTGAGCGACCTGCTCCGCCCCCTCGACTGGAACAAACCGTCCAGTACAGGAAGTTCCTTCACCAAAATGCAGCTAAAACGCCCACCCCACAAAATCGGCAGTAAGAGAACGTCTGGAAACAAAAGCCATGTGGAAAGAAAGGCAAACACTAATACACCTGACTAACTCCCACCTCCCCACACGTCCCAGGCCCCCATCCCTACGGCCGCCCGAGACCTAGCACCGCGAAAAAGACAAATACAAAAAAATGAAGCGAAGCAGGCCAAGTACTGGTGAAGAAAAAAGACAAATGAGAAACAGGACAGTCATATTAAACAACTAATAATTAAACTCCTAATCCGAACAAACCATATATAATAACCGCTACACATCGATCTTTCTAAAACCAAAAACACACTCATCAAATAAGTCAAGTAGATAATACTACTTTAGGCACTATCATAGAAGAATCTCCCCTCTATGGCACACAACTCCTTATATATGCAACTACAATCGGAACCTCACATTCTTTCATCATCCATCAACTTTATCTACGTTACATACTACAAACATCAGAAGTCACAAGTTAATGAGACAGCAAAAAGATTATATAACTACCTGGTGTGAAGCCTTCAGACCGTTTAAACCAGGTCCAAAGATAAAGACAATCAAAATCTCTATGCGTATACTAAAATCTCCTCACTTTCTTGCTTTTAGCACTACTAGCTTTCACCCTTCATAGTTCTTCCTTACCTTCGCTAATTACGCTTCTTTCCCTCTCTGCTGCCATCCTCAATTTTGCTCATCGATTACGTGTTTCTTACGCTCTTTCCTCCACGTCTCTTCTCCTGTCCTGAACTTTTCCAACAACACCCCTCCCTAAACCTTCACCCCTCACTTCTCCACCTAGATCCCCCTCGGTTCCTCTGAAAACTCACCCCCCCCCATCTCTTTTCCGGCAGGGAAAAGGATCAGAACGTGGTCCTAGCCATGTCAACCGGCCAGGTAGTCGCAAGCAATCACTGAGGCAAGGCACAAGGAGGAGAGCCAGAGGAAAAAAGGATAGCTCCGCGTGTAGAACAAGTCAAGGGATAGTAGAGTGGCCGGTACGAATAGGAAGAGATCCGGGCACATCTCTGCTCTTCCTACCGGCTAATCTCACTCTTCTCACCCCACCCTAACCCTCAGGACTTCTCTTCACCCTACCCCTCGGTCTCACTCTTTCCTCCTCCCCCCCTCCATCTACCCTTCTCCCTAGGCCCGTCCTCTCCTCCCTCGCCGTCCCCTACAATCAACCCTCTCTTTACTCGGGCTCTCCCCTCCCTCACTCAATCTCGAAAACCCCTCGACCCCGTCCGTCCCAAATAATAGATTAGATGAAAGTTCCTATATTTTCTAACCGCCGATTATACCCGAAGAAGACTGAAATAAATACAAAGTTTTACCATCACCTGTAAACATATAATTCCACTGAAATCATATCGGACTCGACCTCCCTGTTCCCCATTCCAAACATTAAACACATACAACAAGATTTTAACAAACTGTAACCACTATTCCCTTTCAAACACACATGCCGTAAACAATTGATCGGCAGGGGGGGGAAATAATAATGGAGAGCAGTATTGGTATCGAAACCTTACAGACGAGAGGTATTGCGAACAACAACATCACAACCAAGAAATAAGCAAAGAATCAGCGACACGGAGCACGGACGTCACCAACAGAAAGCACGAGGCACATCTCACATATTTACCAGTCAATCTACATGCTACGATTCAAACAAATCTCCTAGATAGAAAGTCTTACTATGGCATCGCTAGCCAGATCAACAGTGGGACCATATTACGACGGTAAAGGCAGAACAGAACGTCATCAGTCGACAAGCTCGTAGTCTTCTCCGCCTCTCGGGTCCGTCCTCGAATCTCTCGCCTGTGCTGTCTCGTGTAAAGCCGAAGCAGAAGGCCTACTCTCACTCACATACCGAGTCATGGTTCATCTGCCTCTCTGTGCCTTTTCCTCAGGGTCGCACGGGATGGCCTGTGGCGCGGCGTAGGGTGAAGTGTGGGACGGCCAAGTCACAGAGTCGAAGTGGTAAACACAGGGGCAGTTGCGGGACACCAGGCGTGAGAAGAGCCAGGGTGTGGTGAGAATCTGAATGAGAAGGAAACAATCTAATCACTGAAACATATGGCAAATCAGAGCCCTACTTTCGTCTCTTCTTTCTTCTCCCCCGTCCCCCTCTCTCCCCCCATCCAGCTCTGCCAACCTTTTCTCTACCCTGCCCATGTGGTACCTCCCAGTACACCCTCGTGATAACCGAGTCTGGCGGGCGCGTCCCCAGGGTTAACAATTCCTTTTCCCTCCCGCTTCCCCCCCCAACACGTCCCCTACTTTCCTAACCCGCCAACCCTTTTACTCCCCCCCCCCCACGCCCCCTCCACCGCCCCAAGAAAGACAAGAGAAGGCAGAAAAACAAGTCCATGAAGGAAGTCAGACCAGATAGAGAAAGCAGAGACAGAAAAGAACAGGCGACTAGGTAAGAAAACAAACAAAAATGACAATGCTGAAAAAATAAAAGCTGTGAGACACAATACCATCCTTCATGGATAGAGTGATTAACAGGAGGGCCTGTCTTTCCCATTATGTTACATGTCTCTCTCACATCTACACCCAACAAAATCATTATACTACCCACTTCCTCCCTTCTTCCTGCTTATCACCCCAGCCCTCCCTCCTTCCCTCCTCTCCTCCTTCCCCTTCTTCTCTCCCTCCCTCCATCTCTCTTCCTTTTCCTCCTTCTCCCTTCCTCAATTTCGACATCCTTCCTTTATCTTTCATCTTCACTCTCTCTTTCCCTCATCTCCCCGCAGACCCTCCGAGCATAACAACAAGAAGGCAAACGAAAAAAACAACAAAACCACATACAATAACGACAGAAAGAAGTCATGAGAGCTAGAAGAGAGCCATGTCAAGAGAGACCGTAATATTGGATCCACAGTAATGGTGGACATAGTCTAAGCCCAACAAGTAACCAAACAGCAGGAGACAAAAGTCATGGAGCACCTAGAAAAGAATGGAAACAAACCATGAAAGAAAGAAAGATAAGCAAAAGGACAAAGAGTGATAATAATGCTATATGCAATAGGTATAAATACAGCCTCACCCTTTCTCACATTCAATGTCTTACCTCCACCGTGCTTCACCTATCTCCTCCTTTGCTTACTCCCCACCTCCTCCTCCCCCTTTTCTTCGTCCCCCCCTTCCCTATCCTTCTACCTTTTCTACCTCCCCTCTCTCCCCATTCCATACTTCCTACCTTCTCTCCTCCTCTCTTTTTCCTTCTCCTTCCCCATCCCAAATCGTTCCTATCCCCCTTCCCTCCTACCCTTCCCCTCTCCCTCCTTCCTTGTGCTCTCTTTACCTGCCCCCCTCCTACCCCCTCCCCTTCTCCAACCTCCCTCTTCCCCACCCCCCCCTCTCGCTAGAGAGAAAAAAAAGCAAAGACAGCTGACAAAAAAAGACCGCCTAAAACAAGAGATAGAGAAGAAATACAGTAATAAAGATGAGTGGAACGAAGAGAAATAGGAAGGGCTGATCCCTGCCACCCCCCCTCCCCCTCTCTCCAAGTTCCCTTCCTCCGCGCCCGACCTGCCTTACCCCCGCCATCGCTCATCCTCCAGCGGCCTTATCCCCCCCTCTCTCGCGTTTGCCGCGTCCTGCCTACCTCCCTCTCTCCTGCTTCTGCTCCCTCTTCCCTCTCTCCCCTCTCTCCCCTCCCCTCCCCCCCCTCTCCACCCCTTCGCCAACTGCTTCCCTTTCTCTCCCCCCCACACCCCTTTCTCCTATACCACTGTCCCCTCCTAGCCCAGACCCCTACCCCCTTCCTCCCTCCTTCTTCCTTTTCCCCTTTTCCTCTCACCCTCTTCCCTTCTTCCCTCCTCTTTCCCCCCCTCCCCCCCACTCCTTTCCTCTCTCCCCTCTCCCCTTTCCCCTCCCTCCCCCTTTCTACTCTGTCTACCCTCTCTCCCCTCCCCCTCTCTCCTCCCTCCCTCTTCTCTTCTTAACCCTCCCTTTCTCACCCCCCCTAACCCCTCCCCCTCCCCTCTTCACCTCCTCCCCCTCCCTCTCTCCACCCCTCTCGCCCCCCGTCCTCCTCTCCTCTCAGGCAGCAACAGGAGCAACAAGGAAAGAGATCAGAGAAAGAAGAGAGCAAACAAGAGAAAGAGATAAAAAGAGCATGCGACATGGAGAGCAAAGTAAACAAGAGAAACAGATTGACCACTGTGGTTATCAAGCTACTACCATATTATCTCGATCACAACATAACAACATCCACGCACTACATCCTAGTAAAAAATTACGCACATCACTCATGCATGACCCAGCCTCCCATACATAATACCCTTTCGTATCCCCCCTTACCACCCTCTCTTCTCCCACCGGACCTTCCCTTCCCCCTCCTTGCTTCCCCCCTCCTCTTTCTTCCCCTCCCACCCTCTCCCTCTCCCTCCACTTCCTCCTTTCCACCGTCACCCCTTTTCCCCCCCTCTCTCTTTTTCCCTCCCTTTTCCTCCCCTGTTCCCCCCTCTCCTCCCGTCATATCCTGCCTCTCTCCCCCCCTACTTCCCTTCCTCCCCCCCTCTCCCTTCCCCCTTCCACCTCTTTCCTCACTCTTCCTCCCCCTACCCCTCCTTCCCCTCTTTCTTCCCCCCCCCTTTTCTCATCCCCTTCACCCCCCTCCTCCCCCACCCCCTCTACACTCACACTCTCCTTCCCCCTCGACTGGACCCTTTCCTGTCTTCTCCTTTCTTTCCTCCTCTGAAGAAACACAGAGGCGGAAGGGAAAAAAAAGAGGAAGAGAGGAGAGTGAAGATAAAGAGACAAGAAAACCCGCTCTTTCTTCCCTCTCCCACCCCCCCTCTGCCACCTCCCTCCCCCCTACCCGTCCTCCTCCCCCTCCGTGAGCCGCCCCCAGCGCACACCCGGACCCGGCTGAGCTGCCAAGTCCGCCCCGGACCCCCTCCCCCACCTACCGCCTCATCCCCTTTCTTCCTCTTCCTCCTCGTCTCCTTCTTCTCCTCCGCCTCTCCACTTTCCTCCTCCCCCTCCCCCCTACCTGCCCCTCTCCTGCCCTTCCCTCCTCCTGCCATAATCACCCAACCTTCCCCTCTCCTCCTCCTCTCATTCCCTCCCCCCCCTCCCACCCCCTGTGCCTCTTTTGCTTCCTCCGTCTCCCCCTCCCCCTCCCCCCCTCCCCCCCCTCACTTACTTTTACTTCCTCCTCCGTGCTCTCTTCCCGCAAAAGTCCCCGAGCCACCCTCCTTCCAACCTTTATACATCCCCGCCTCCTCCCGCTTTCAGCTCCCCCCCCCCTCCTCCTTCTCCCCCCCTTCTCTTTCCCTCCCTCTCCTCCCACTCCCGCCCCACCCCTCCCCCCCCCTTCCCCCCACCCCCTCCCCTTTTACTGCCCACTCCTCCACCTCCCCCTCCTCCTCCCCCCTTTTCCCCCTTCTCCCCTCTTTTCCTCTCTCCCTCCCCACCTTCCCCCCTCCCCCTCCTATCCCTCCTTCCCCTCCTTCGGTACGCCCGCCCCCTCTCCATCTCCCCCCATTTCCTCCCTCCCTCGCCCTCTCCTCCTCCTTTTACCCCCTTACCATCCCTCCTACCCCTCAATTCTTTCTTCCCGTCCCTTTCCCCTTCCTCTTTCCCTTCCTCCCTCCCTTAAAGTACAGGCATCAGAAGCAATAGATGACGAGCCAGAGAAGAGAAGAGAAGAGGAGACACAAGAGAGAAGTAACAAGCAACAAAAAGGGGAGAACAGACAGACAAATGGACACCACGGTAAAACAGGCAGAATAAAACCCGCCCCCTTTTACCATCTACCTATATCCACACTCCTCTTGCATATGTCTATTCCCTTTATTTCTTACCCCCCTCCCCCTCACCCCACCCCCATGTCTTCCTCCCTTACGACTCACCTCCTACCCTTTTCTCCCCTACCGCCCTTACCACTCCTCCCCTCCCTTTCCCTTCCCCCCCCCCGCTCCCCCTCCGCTCCCCCCCTCTCCATAGCCCTCACCCACCTCCCACATCCACCCTCCCTCCGTCTTCCTCCCCTTTCTCCCCTCTCGCCCTCCCCTCCCTCCCCCCCTCCCCCCCCACCCTAGCCTCCTCCCCATCCGACCCATGTCCCCCCCCCCCACCTCTCTCTCCCTGGCCTCTCTCAACTCCCACTATACCCCTTCTCCTTTATGCCTCCATTCCATTCCCATACACTACTGATCCCCTCCTCCCTCCTCCCTCCACTGGTGCCCCCCCCCCCCCCTCCTCCTCCTCCCCTCCTCTCCCCCCCCCCCCCCCCACCTCGATTTACCCCCTACCCCCCACCGGCCTTCTCCATCCCCTAGACACAGAGGAAGTAAGGAATACAACCAAAAGAACAGGGAAAGGAGCGAAAAGGGCACAAGGAAACAGGACGGTAAAAACAGCAAAGGCAGAAAAACATAATGCAAGAAAGGGAAAAAAAAAAAAAGACACGCAATAATAATAAAAATTCATAAATAGTAAATCAAGAACAAAAACGTGAAATGACCAAATAGAAGCAATTAATTAAAATTAACAAACAGCAAAAACCAACCAAAATATCAAAGGCATACAGTACATACGATACATACAATTAACTAAAACCAAAAGACTAACACACCCGAAAAATCACCAACAT
This sequence comes from Ascaphus truei, assembly GCA_036426205.1. Classification (NCBI taxonomy): domain Eukaryota; kingdom Metazoa; phylum Chordata; class Amphibia; order Anura; family Ascaphidae; genus Ascaphus; species Ascaphus truei. The sequence continues at coordinate 4,636 of WSYH01011385.1, read as the reverse complement.
AGTTCTATAGATACTCTAAACCCACTCACCACACACCTCCCTTACATTTACACTTGAAGTACACCCAACTCAATTTCCTCCCGACCTGCCTTCCCCCTCCCCCCTACGTCCCTCCCTCCCCCCCCCTTTACCCCACCCCTTCTCTTCCCCCCCTCTACCCACCCCTGCTCCCCTTCTCCCTTTCCTTCTCTCCCCTCCCTCCTTCACTCCCCCCCCCCCCTTCTCCCCGCCTTTTCCCCCTCCCCTCCCCACTCTCCCTCTCTCGCCCCCACTCTCTCTCCCTCCCCCCCCTCCTTCCCCCCCCCGCTCCTATCATCCCCCCCACCCCCCTCCTCCCCACCTCCTCTCCATCCCCCCTCCTTCTCCTCCTCCTCAGCAGAAGGACAGAGGAGCAAGGAAAAAGAAAGAAACCTCAGACGAAAGCCAAAGAAAAATAAAGAAAAAAAGAACCAACAAAATAAACAAGCAGAGAATGATCGGAAAGTAACAAGAAGAAAAAAACAAATAAACGATGCGACAGCAGAACAAAAGGAAAGAAACAACAAGAAGGAAGAGAAAAAAAGAAAAAGCAGAAGTATGAAACACACAGACAAAGAGAAAGTGTCGGATGAAACACCATGAGATAAAAAACCGCAAATCCTAGAGCTCCCTCCCCCCCTAACCTTCCCACCCATTTTCTGACGGATTCCTTCATCACAAGGAGACCGTTGATGATAGGATGGGAGGTTCAAATTAAATCAGGCTGCTCAGTCAAATCATGACTTCACTTTGCTATCGACAGACATTCAACCATAATTTTTTATGATCAGTAGTACCAAGCTACTCCTTAGTCTATACTCCTATATATTTAAGTTATCTTAATTTCACATTTCGAATGTAAACCAAACACCACTGCAGCAAAAGGGTTAATCTACAAAGCAAATGAATATATGATGTCTTTGAATGTGCGACCAGACTGACGCTATTTCCATGTACTACCCTTTGTATACAGTGCTGAGTAGTATAACAGGCAGACAACTGTAAATTCCCATTTCACCCACACCTTTGGAAAGGATATCCAAAGATATATGACACAACAAAAAACTTCTATAAAAAAGGATTATCTCATTAAAAAGTGAAAGCGATCCACTTTTTTAGTGAACCACACATAAAACAAGATTGTTTCCCATACATTATGTGTGTTGCACTCTCAACACCAGCAGTATGTTACTGATAATAAATAAGAAGACAGCGGTTAGTGTTCCCCTGGTTTGTCAAAATCCCTGCCAGAGACTCAAAATGCTAAAAATAACATATGCTTTACCAGGTGCAGCTAAACATTCGTTGCCATAATCCAACTGTGAAGACTTTACTTTAATACAATCAAACCATTCAATATATCACATTAAATTTGAGACGGGAACATTATATACATTATTACAAAGCAATCGCTCCACATTTTTGGCCGTGACATGTAATCATCACTGAATCAATATCTTCCCGATACTTCAACACATTAAGAGCCATTCAGCTCCTCGCCTTCGAATAATATTCAATCATAATTAGTAAGAACAATGTACTACATCTTGTCATTTGCAGCCAGACAGTCAACATAATTATGTAAATAACAATCAGCTGTGGTCTTGAGAATAACCAGGCGCCATGAGTCTCACAAAACATCTCAACATGAAATGTATATTATTCGCCTGTCATGAAATGCACCTTACGCGAGAAAACGGCAAGCTTATAACATTTGGAAGACTATAAAAAAAAAAACCAATAAACATGTTTACATTACGAAATCCTAAAAACAGAATTCACACTGGCCAGTATGTCGAGAAAACGACATTGCATTAATATATTACGACCACTTTACACAGTGTATGATCAGCTTTCTGAGGCTCATTATATCTTCACCAACAAAGTTAAGTACCATGAACGGAATTGATTTTTTTTGGTTTTATGTTTTATTTGGTTGTTGTTTTTATTTTACCCTAAACATTAATCACACTCACTTAAAATTAGAAAACTCAGATTACACAAAAGTATTCATAATGAAGCCTTGTGAAAAAGGGTACAGCGAGTTCAGACCGATAAGCTCAGTAAAAAAAGGCATCAAGATCCTGTGAACATTCAGGATTCATTTCTTTTTATCAAGTCGCAAAGTGATTATGTCTAATTAAGGGCTTATAGTCATATGCATTTCCCCAATAAAAGAATGCTATTTAACATTGTTTACACTATATTGCTTTACCACCTCATGGCCTTATCTTTTTATGTGTGTATTTCAGGTTTTAAAAATCATACGACTAGTTATCTGCCTGTGGAGAAAAAACGGATCTGGAAACGTTTTTATGGCACTTCACAAACGGTGCTCTTGGAACGATTAAGCCAGGCCGAACAAAGTGTGGTCCTCCTCATTCATCATCTAAGGCTTTTCTAATAGCGCGCGTGCTGCAGTTGTTATTGGCTGAGGTTATTCATCCTATTCTATAATGTGCTAGCGCTCCGCACTGTATGTTATATAGGAACCAGCCGCAGGGGGAAAAAGATGAGTAACATAAGAATTTAAACAGACCACCTACCAATAAAAAACAAAGAACAAAAAAATCAAAAAACTGCTGAAATGTAATGTATGATATGTCCTGTATGATATGTATGCTATGTAATGTTAACTGTGTATGATTAGTATGACTGATATGTATGTATGCGTACCCTCGCCCTGTCTGTGTGTATGTCAACCCTTTACTACCACCTTTTTCTACAGCATTTTCATTCTGTATTTATTTAAAACGTCTTTATATTTCACCATAAACCACCCATACAACCTACAACCCCACATCATAACATCATACAGTAACCTTACTCGCAATCACAGCATGCACACCCCTAAAAGTGTCGCGGCACGTGACACAGTTGCGTTCGCAACAGGGCACGCCGCCAAAAGCGCACTCTGCAACAATACTATGAACGGCCCTAAAGCACAGGAAGCCAGGACATTTTCACATTTAAACAAAAAACTACGGTGTGTTGGTCTCGTTAATCTGTGGCGATACAAGAAACATAAAAAAAATAACACAAATACAAAAAAAACCGAACAACAACATAACACCAACCGACTCACCCCCAACTCCACCCCACCCCCAACCCCCTAAACGCCACCCGCCCCCCACTCCCCACTTCACACCGACCCCTCTCCCGCCCGCGACCCGACTCGTCTGTACCCCGTGGTCTAAAAAAAAAAATAAAAACACACTTTGTGGTTTCCTTATGTACATGGCGTGAGCCAGATCACATGTAGACACTAAAAACTTACATCTGTACTAAAATAAATGTAATGTTTCCTCACCACCCACCTGACACTCATCTTTACAAAACAAAAAACAGAGAAATATACCAGGACTGGCGCCACAGTGATAAAGTCATATGGTAGTGTGATAATATTCACACTGGGTAATATACAACCACTGTAAAAGAAAAGGAACCCCCCAATCATAGCACTTCTCACTAATCTGATATATGGGGTGTGAGCGTGTGAGCATGAGGGGGTTAATCAGAAAGACCCATTAATAAAGGCATATACCAGAACATAGCAAACTTAACCCTACAATCGCATTGGGACATGAAAGGGGCTTTAAACTGTCTGGTTGTCCAACCACCCCTAGAATCTGTTAAATCCAACACCATCTTTACTGTGTAATCCCCTATTTGCAAGCCTACAGTCCATAGCTGCCGATAATAGCAATGTATGACGAATGGCCATTGTATTTCAGACCCACAAGGAGCAGGACCTAGCACTCTAATTTTTATGGAGTGCAGCTAGCTAAGGATGTACTAAGCCCCTTACACCTATTGTTTTGGTGTCACCCCACACATACAGAAAGAATAGATATATACTAAAATAACCTGCTTTTGGCCATTAGGACCACACCGCACACTGACATGTATAAACCTCAGGTTGAAACAATGTCTGTCGAGTTCTGAGTTTAATGGCTTATGCAATCGCCATCCCGCCATCTGTCTAAGCTGTGTTTAAAACAGCACTGCAGTGCCTTGAGGATTGCTATGTGTAATAATCCCGAACATTGAGACAAAAAAGTGGCACGAGTGCTCATTTGCATGTCATATTCCCAGAATCCCTTGCTGCTGTCATGAAAATGACCTGTATGCGCCTGAGGGTGACAACCAATGGGAAAAGACAAGGCGGATTTGGCAAGACGACCTGTACTAACGACACATGCAAATGAACACTACAAGTAATATTTTTCCGTTGCTTTATCTTTACTGTGGAGGGTTCTATTGTCACATTTTTACCCACACATAATTCTTATAGTAGTGGTGACATAAACCTAGTCTAGTCATCACAACCTGCTTTGCTATTAAGTGACGCACCTCTTACACTGGAATGATACCTATCAAGGTTAACATGTCCTCTGAGTGGGGAGTTAATGGCTTTTGCAATCTCATCCCAGCCCTGTCTAAAAGCTGTGTTTAAAAAACAACACATGCCTATTGGCTTGAGATGGCTTGTGTAAAATACAAGCTTGAGACAACAAAGGTGTAGCAAACGACACTGAGTTGCCTCATTTGGCAGGTCATTTCCAGAATCCCTTTCTGCAAGTGGACGTGCTTACGTGGCAAAAAAAAAACCACCAAA
>WSYH01011384.1:0-20920 GCA_036426205.1 Ascaphus truei | reverse complement strand
GAGTAGCACTGGATAATCATGGACACATGACACAAAGCTTGGCCTCCTGCAGACGCACTTACTAGTATTCCCTCCTACTGTCTCTGTACGTTCTCCCTACCTACCAATTAGATTGTAAGCTCCTCGGAGCAGGGACTCCTTCCTTAATGTTACTTTTACAGTATGTCTGAAGCACTTATTCCCATGATCTGTTATTTATATTTGCTATTTATATGACATGTATTACTACTGTGAAGCGCTATGTACATTTTATGGCGCTATACAAATAAAGACATACATACATACATACATTTCTATTCCATATACCCCTGGGATACTTTGTGCTCTGGATCCGGTTTTTCTTTGTACTCACCAAGACGATTGAGAAGGAGTATTGTTTCTACGGAGCTGCACTACTCGCAATGATTGTATTTTTACTATTTTTAGCACGTTTTGCACCTAATAAATGTTTTCACTTTCACTATTTAAAATAAGTGGCATTTGCGCTTGAATTTTCTTTGTTCTGAAACAAAATTGTCAACGGCTTTTTTGTCCAAAATCGCAAATTTCTGTTACACGGGCGGACTCTTGCTCTGCACCCTGTATTCTGGTTAAACCAAATATCTCGGGGGAAAATATCTTCAATATGAGCAGATTTTGTTTTCCGACTAGGTCACCTACTGTTGGTAAAATAGGCCGCAAGGTACCTAAAAAAGAGACGAGAGCCAAAATAAAACGAGAAGCAGATAAAATAGCTGATCCAGTTCCACAGTCGGCAAGATAAGGCGTACTTACAAGTGTTATTATCATTTAAAAGGCTGCACATCGTAAATTATTTCTAAAAGTTCTTTAAAGCCGCAAAACGTGAAATACTATATGTTATTTTTTTTAAATAAATCAGTTCTGTAATATTAGATAATACTGTAATATTATTATTATTATTATTATTATTCAACTCTTATTGCCATTTTTAATGAGTTTTAAAGCATCCACTGATTTCTATAGCAGGTTTTAGCCCACCTCCCCAGCAGTGCCACATCTTTGCAATACTTTCCTGTTTCCTAATTTGTTGCCAGTGTTCCCAACAGTTTGAGCTGCAAACTGTAACAATAGATAATGTTGCCGTAGTAATATAAGGATACATTGTTGCCGCTGAGTTACACTGACTGAAGCAGCCATTATGTTAGACACACAATCAGGATTTTGACAGATTTATAACAGGAGCATCAAACGATTGCCGGCTTAGGCCGCGCTTATTGTGGCGGCGACGTCAGGCTGCGGTCACTGGAAAAATCAAATAGATATGACTTCCAGCGATCGCGACCAAGACGTTGTTCCGTCGGGTCGCGCTTGCTATAAGGGCACGCGACGGCGGCAATGCATTTGTTTTGACACAACGTCGCACCGCTGTCGCCGGCACTATAAGGGCAGCCTTAGGTAAGAATGTAGAATTATACATTGTCACACGCTTTACATATACAAATAAGAAAACAAGAAAGGAAAAAAGGGGGGATGTAGTATTGCTGCTTTAAAATCGGGGGGTTTAGTTCCATATTTTGACCACAGTAAAGTATGATCAGCTTGCCCACCAATCCAAGCTAACCCTAGTTCTAGCAAGTACTAACTTCCGATGCTATTCTATTTTTACCCTTTCCTCGGTGCTGAAATTGTCCTGCTTTCCTTGTTTCCATGTTAGGAAGACTATCTGACTTGCAAAGTGAAATGTCATTTACACCGTGCCATTCGCAGATCCCCTGGCCTAGAAGTAGGTCATCCTTCCAAAAATACTAACCTGTGAAGTCTGTTTGCTAAAGTTTCCCGACTGGGAAAGTAGGGCAAAGGCAACACACAGCCGCATTCATCAAAGAAAAGCAATACCATTGAAAGCAAAGTGAGTTTTATCCTTTGATAATTCTGGTGCAATTCTTTGGCACAGACTTCGGCCCAGTTTTGCAGCTGGGAGACTTTAGTTAATAACCCCCGTATATTATGGGATTTTGAATGATTCGTTTTTTTATTCGTTTTTTTCAAGACTAATTTCTGGAAGGTTTTTTTGCACCTTTTTCTGGGAGTGGCGTTGTCAATCACAATTTACAGACGTAGCAAACCTTAACGTATTTGGTGATGTAGGCGCTAGCGATCGCGGCACCGGAAGATTAACGCTGCACGGAGTCCCATTCTTGATCCCTCCTCAGCGCGGTCACCGCAGACACAGTCCCCAGCGCCACAGACTTCTGCTTTTTTTTGTCCCTGCCGCTGAAGACATCAAGTCTTGCTATATCTGTATGTGGATTTTTGACAATGTTTTCCATTGTTCCCAAAATTGTTTGGAATTTTTCAATGGAAGAGTGGCTAATTTTTTGCCGTGGCTCTGGCTCCGGCCTAATACAGTATGTCACAGAGAGTGTGCCTGGTACGCTTGCCATTTTTTTTTCAACTTTACTTTTATTGGGTTTTTCATGCATACAATGTATCACAAACAATTGTCTCAGGAATCAACTTTAACCCGTATCTTTTAACAACACCAAACATGTATAGGACACCAACTGAGGGTAGCATACAATCCACAAACATGACTTATCAGACGGACGAGACAATATACAGACAGGGAGGAAGGGGTAGGTGGTGGTGGGGCGGGGGGGGAATATGTGGCCGCCGCCTTTGTGTCCACAATCTCGAACTCCTGGCTTCTTCCCTATTCACCGGGCTCCTGTCTAACTTCTAATTTAATCGTTCCTCTCTATGTGGTCGCGGACCCTGCACTGTTAAAGGAGAACGCACCTGTATCTATCATTGTAGGATTGCGGAGATGCTTACCCCCGGGATGTCTGTCTGGGCCAGCCAAGGCGTCCAGACTTTTAGGAAATTTTGGCCGGTGTCGTTGACCAAACTCGTCAACTGTTCCATCCGGCAGACGTGCCAAATTCTGTTTCTAATTTTGGGGATTACTGGTAAATCCGATTGTTTCCACATTGCTGCGATCTCACACCTGGTGACTATTGCAAAATGCGCGATTAATTTGTGTGACGCATTTGACAGACCCTGGATCTGTCTGCCCAATAGGAACAGCCACGGGTCCAGGGGGATCTCCAAACCGAGTATCCTTTGTATCCAAACTCTAATTTGTTCCCAAATCGGGACCATTTTCGTGCAAGACCACAGCATGTGTTGTAGATCTGCTATCTCCCCGCACTGCTTTGGGCAGAGCGGGGAGTATCCTTTGACAAATTTAGATAATTTTACTGGGGTATAGTACCAACACATTAGGACTTTATATGCGTTCTCCTTTAATGTGGTGCAAATTGAACTTTTCGCCGCTGCCTGCAGGATCCTGTCCCATTCCTCGTCCTCTAATGTCTCCCCTAAATCTGTCTCCCACTGTCTGATGTAACTGAGTCTAGTTGTAGTCGGAGTCTCAGGACAGATTACTTCCCTGTACATTCTAGAAGTTAGTCCCCGCGTGTCCGTATCTCTAGAACACAGCTGCTCAAAATTTGTTCTTGCTGGTCTAATTGGAATATGTTATAAAAGTCTCGGATCTGGAGGTATCTAAAGAATTCCTTGTTTGGGATATCCTTTGTGGATTTAATTTGCTCAAAGGTTTTTATATATATCCTCCCCTCCAAATCCTTTAGTCTTGTGATACCTGCCTGTGCCCAAATTAGCAGATTACTTCTATTCATTCCTGGAGTGAAGTCCGTGTTGCCGACTATCGGGGTCATTAGGGAGTGTTTGGAAGTGAGGTCACAACTATTTTTAGTAGCCTCCCAGACCTTCAAGGAATTGGCCTGGAGCGGCACCCCCACTTTGTTGGAACTTCCCTTAGGGAGCCAGATCAGATTATGCAGATCAACCGGAGCACCGCAGCTTTTCTCTAGTTCCACCCATCGCCGCTTGTTCGGATCTGTGTGTCACTGGATAATTTGGCTTAATTGTGCCGCTTTATAATAAGCTAACAAGAAAGGTACCGCTACTCCCCCTTTTGAAGTAGGCCTCTTTAAGATACCTTTTGCAATTCGTGGGCTTTTCTTATTCCAAATTAATTTCATAATGTTAGACTGCAGGGAGAGGATGTCGGAGATCACTAAAGGTATTGGCAGGCTCTGGAAAAGATATAACATCTTTGGGAGGAGGTTCATTTTCACGCTATGTATCCTGCTAATCCATGATATGCCACCCCTCATCCATGTCCTGAGATCCTCCCCCAGTGTCTTATCATTTTTGGGTAATTTGCTTTGTACAATGTTTTGTAATCCTTGGTGAGGTATACCCCTAAATATTTGATAGCGGAGGCTTGCCATTTGAAATTAAAGTTTATATCTATTAATTTTTCCATTTCTTTGGGTAAGTTTATATTGAGAGCTTCTGATTTTGTCTGATTAATTTTGAAACCCAAAATTTGGTTGAACTTTCCTAGGATCGCAAAAGTGTTGGGAAGAGATGTGAGGGGTCTTGACAGTGTTAAAATCACATCATCGGCGTATAGTGCCACCTTATGTGTCTGATCTCCAACTGTTATCCCTTCTATATCTGGGCTTCGTCTAATGTGCGCTGCTAGGGGCTCAATACAAAGGGCGAACAGCAAGGGGGACAGAGGACACCCTTGCCTTGTTCCGCTATGGATGCTAAACTGTTCCGAAGGGAAGCCCTGGTGTCGCACCCTTGCCGTCGGGCCTTCATACAAAGCTAGTATGGCATTTAACAGGCGTCCCTCGAAACCAAATGCCATCAATGTCTCTTTTAAATAGGGCCAGTCTATCCTATCAAAGGCTTTTTCCACGTCTAGACTTAATACCATGGACTGGATGTTTTTTTGTTTGGCCAGATCAATCAAATCTATAATCCTCCTGGTATTGTCCACCGCCTGCCTGCCTTTGATAAACCCTACCTGATCCGAGTGGACTAACCCGAGAAGGACGCTACCCATCCTGTTTGCTATAAGTTTGGAAAATATTTTAACATCTGAATTGATCAGGGAAATGGGCCGGTAGCTCATACAGTCTGCGGGTCCTTACCAGGTTTATGGATCAGGGAGATTGAAACCTGCAATATTTGTGTTGGGAAGGAGGCCCCTTCTAGAATTTCGTTAAAGAGTTTTAATAGATTGGGTGCTAGTAATTTCAGATATTTCTTATAGTATAAATTAGAGAACCCATCTGGTCCAGGCGCTTTTGCTGGTTTAAGTGTCTTAATTACCTCCGCCACTTCCTCAAGTGTGAAGTCCTTCTGTAACACCTCTCTCACATCCCTGCCCAACCTCGGTAATTTTGCCTCCTGCAGGAATAATTTTAGCAGCTCTTTATTTTTATGGTTGTGGGTGACCTTGTTTCCATCATATAATGTTTCGTAAAAACTTTTAAATTCTTCTACTATTTTTCTAGGGTTGGATGTCAGGTCCTTTCCTGAGTTCGAATGGCGTGAATGTGGTAATTTGGAAGCCTGTTTTTGAGCGTATTGGCAAGTAAAGTACCTGGCTTGTTAGCTTTTTCGTAAAATTACATCTGGGCCATGCCATTTCTCTCTCGGCCTGGGCGGATAAGAGGAGATTGAGCTTTAGTGTCTTATAATTCTTTCAAACTTTGCTCTTGTTTATTTGATTTATGAAGTTGCGAGAGATCTGCTAGCTTCTTTTCCAATTCTCTAATCTTGGCTTCTCTCTCTCTTTTGCGCTTATTTGCCAAATTCATTAAAATCCCCCTGAGGGTAGCCTTATGGGCCTCCCACAGCATAGAGTGTGCTGACACACTCCCCTCGTTCTCCTTGAAATATTCCTCAATCTTATCTCCCACCTCCCTTTCTATATCTGGGATTTTTAGTAACATTTCATTTAGTTTCCAATTCGCTCGAGGCCTGTCTAGTGGGATTAGTGTGCATCGCAGCTCGATAGATGCATGGTCAGACCATGAAATATCATGTATCTCATTGCGAGACACCCCTGGAACCATCCTATTTGACACAAGGAAGTAATCTATCCTACTGTATCTGTTATGTGGATGTGAAAAAAACGTGTACTCCTTCACCCCCTGATGCTGTTCTCTCCATATGTCTGACAGTTGACAATCTCTCAAACCCTGGTTTATTGTTAATACGTCCTGTCTGTGAGTTGTGTGAGATTTAGTACATCTGTCAAGGTCGGGGTTCAGCATCCTATTCAGGTCACCTGCTACAATGACGGTACCTTTCGCTACTTTATGAAGCTGAGGAAAGAATCATTTAAAGAAGCCCCCTGCTTGTTCACAGGGAGCATATATTGCCGCCAATGTGATTGGCTGATCCCTAATGGAGCCCGTCACTATAATGTACCTCCCGTCTTTGTCTGTTTAAGTCCCGTCTGTTAATAGTGGGATTTTGTTATGTACTAGAATAGCCACCCCCCGCTTTTTTATGTCGCTGAGGCCAAAAAGCTCATTCTAAAGTTTTTATCGATAAATTTTGGGTAGCTATCCCTGGAAAAATGCGTCTCCTGCAGAAACAATATCTCCGCACCTTTACGTCTATAATCTTTAAACGCCAGTTTCCTTTTTGTTGGACTGTTGAACCCCTTTACATTGGGTGATATGAACACTATTTCGTTACTCATCTTTAGTCCTGTGTACTCCTTTCTGTGCTGTTTGGATGATGTTTTGGCTCTCTTCCAACTTTCTGGAATCCCGGTATTGCCTTCTTCTCTTCTTCTCCGACTGCAAGATGGTAGGTGGCGGGGAGGGGGAGGGGAAAAACAGAGGGTAGAAAACAAAGGGGAACAATGACGCATTCAACAATAAACATCAGAACTCGATGCCAGGTCACTCCCCCTCTGGCCTCAAGTCCAATGCCTCGGTGCTCTCCCCGCTCGTGGCGATCTTCTAGTGACCCTTCTCTGCCCTTAGCCACTACCCCACGAGTTGTGGCCCCGAGGACTTTGCCGGGAATCTGAAAAGCCCCACTCTCCATACCAAGCCTGCGGCCCATACGAACTGTCGAGCAGGCTCACAACCCCCAACTCCTGCCCCGCTCATAACGACCTTTTATTCAAAACCTTCTCTTAACTTTTATGAACCGTATGTTAACCTTTTAATAACTTTTGAACTTCTCCTAAGTGCCTTCTTGTCCCAAGCCCTGACTATCTCCACTAATGTCTTCTGTCCCTACTAAAAGGCACACCTGTCCCGGCTTATAATAATTCTTCTCCTCCTTTCCGCATCTATCTCTCTTACCTACCTCTGTGACCTCTCTACTGTATTATTTCACTCCTTCCCTCCTCTGTCCTTCTCTTGGTCCCCAAACCTCTCTACGCTACCTCCTTCTTCTTTCTATCCTCCCCCTGTCCGCATCCTCGGCCTTCGCCATCTTAAATCCCTCTCTCTCCCCTCTACTGACTGCCTCATCTCTTTCGTTATCACCTTCCACTCCCTTCCTGCCCTTCCTCTCCCTTCCTGCACTTCCTCTCAACTGCTCCATCGTTGCTACTTCCTCACTTCCCCCGCTCCTTCTGATCTCTCCTCATTGTCTTGCACTTATCTCCAAACCTACCCTTACCATCACTAACCCTACCCGACCTCTGCTACACTTCCCGATACCCTTCCGACCATTCACAATACTCCCCCCCTGTCTCTGCCCCCCTTCAGCTCCTCTCCCTCCTCCTCCCCCTTCCCTTTGTCATTTCCACGACTCTCTCTCCTTTTTCCGACGCCGTCCCCGCGTCTTTGTGCCGTCCGCTGTGCTCACTTCCGGTTTACGTGCCACCTCCAAGATGGCGCCCGCCATCTTGCCCCTCGATGATGACGTAGTTCCGCCCCACCGCCATTTTGGATTCCTCTTCGCGCCAAGACGGACGTTCGCGCTCTCTCTCCTGCTTCCCGCCAGCCTGTACCTTCCTGTTCCTGCGTGTCAGCGTGGTTCTCTGGGTACTCCGATGTCTCCGCCATCTTCCTTCACCAACAGGGCCCTCGGAACCAGGTAAGCCTCAGTCATTTTTACAGGATTTTCTTCCGGATCCAGCTTGTACTTTCACAGTGGCCTCTCTTTAGTGGGGTGCATCGGCTTGGGATCTGCAGCACTGCCAACTTGTCGCACCTAGTCCCGACAACAACACCGGATGAACTTGTGCTTTTTAATAACAACTTGTAGGTGCATTAACTTGTGGATTTTAACTTTGAAGTTTGCCTAATGTGGCGTAATTCTTAATTCTCTTAATTCTCCCCCCCCCCCCCCTGTCCTTAGCAGATTTTGCACTGCTGGACCACGTGGGATCTAGCGGTGCCTCTTCTGGTCCCTCGGCTGCGATAGCCTCCTCCAGCCCTAGTTTGTTTAGAAAGGCGGGCCCTTCCTCCAGTTCCCTCACGGTGAAGGACCGGCCATTTCGGATCACCATGAGGCTGAAAGGAAAGGAAAGGTCCAGCGGTATCTGATTGCCTTGTCCCTCAGTTTCTTGGTTATGGGGAGCAGACTCCTCCGCCTTGCCAGTGTGGTTGGTGCCAGATCTTGGAAGATCAAAAGCCGGGTGCCCTCAAATTCCACCGCTGGTAGGGGTCGTGTTTTTTGCAGGACAGCCTCCCTGGATCTAAAATGGTGCATCCTCACAATAATGTCCCTAGGCTGTTCCGACTGCATTGGTTTCGCCCACAGGAATCTGTGGCATCTATCTAATGTCAGGTACTCCTTTGGTGGACTCTCCAGCCACCGGTTTATAAACTCCTCGCAGTCCTGCACTGACTCCGGTACCCCCCGAATCCTCAGGTTGTTCCTCCGGTCGCGGTTTTCTGCGTCCTCTTGTCTGTCTTTAAGATCATTAATTTGACTCTGCAAGTCCGCCGTTTTTTTTAATCATTTCTTTTTATTGATTTAATTGTCTGGTCTACTTTGGTCTCTAATGCTTCGGTTCTCTCCCCCAGCCCTGCAACTTCTTTTTTCAGCTCTTTTATCTCTGCTTGCAGCAGAGATTTCAGATCCTTGTAGAGCTTGTTAAAGTCACATTGCCTCACTGGCCTCTGTGCTGAGTTGTCCATTTCTTCTTCATCTCCCTCCAGCTCCGTTTCAGAGCCTGTGTTCGAAATGGGCGCCATTTCTGCATCAGCGCTTGCTGCCCGGGCTTCCCCAAAATATTCAGGCATCCCCCCTCTTCCTCTGTGTTTTCACTCCTCTCTTTCACATCCTGAGACCTTTATTAATCGTTTGGGATATTTGGCGACGAAATTCGGTTATTTTGATAGGTTTTGATTGCTTATATTGTGTAGCGAGGCTCAGAGCAGCTAGGTTATGCTACCATGCTCTTTGCCATCGCGCATGCGCCCCACACCGCTTGCCAATTTTTAATGTCAGCATGAAGCAGTTTTCTAATGCACCCCATAAAGTTAATCTTTTAAACCAGCTGCCGTGTCAAAGATACATCTTGTCTAACTGCGTTTTTTTCTTCCCCCAAGATTGACTTTGCAATGAGGAAACATGCAGAAAGCTGCTGCTGTCAGTTGCTTTGAGAGGATTTGCTAACTTTAATGCTAATGTATCCTCTTGACTCCTAATCGCTAAAGTTGAATCTACAAACTGTGAATTTTAGAATCCCGGACTGCTCTTCTGAGGTTAATCCTCACAGATCTGCATGGCGGGGGAGTGCATATTGCCTCTAATAATGTCAGGTTTTTGTGGGCTGTCTAGTTGAAGCGTTCATATATTATGCTTTGATGCCACTTAACCCTGTGATTCGTGAAGAATAGAAATTCCTGTAAGTATATCAATATATTTCTTACAGTACAATGGTGTGTACATACAGTACGCACATTTCTGTCATCCAAAACTCAGAGCCCATGTAGAAATTACTGCACAAAAAAAATATTTTGCCCCAGATTGCTACCAGGAGACTTTAGTAAATAGTCAACTTTCAGCTGTTCCACAAATACATTGGTTTCCCATATCCTTTAGAATTCAATTTAAAACCCTAGTTTTGATTTACAAAGCTCTCAAGAATGCTGCCCCACTTACAGCTCAGCCCTTTCCCCCAAATATATTCCTAAACGCCCCCTCTGTTCTGCCGACGACATCCGACATTCCGCCTTATTATTTCCTCTCACTCCCGTCTACGACACTTCTGCCGTGCTACCCTTTCTATCTGGAATGCTCTTCCGTGCACCATCAGGCTCTCTCCCAGCTTTCAGACACTTAGGGGCCTATGCACTAAGCGTTCATTAAAATAATCGCCAGGCCATATAAACCGCTTTTGTGAGCGTTGCTATCACGGTATTCAGAAAGCCTTGATTACGTGTGATATCAAAATTCCCAAAACAGGCGCCGGTATCTCCTATGCATTTTATTCCTACGGTCACGTGACGCGGAATATTTAAATGCATAGGAGATACCGGCACCCCATAACGAAGTCTGTATCTCGGGAAGCAATGGGGGCCCTGGACCTCACATCAACGCGGTTCTGCTCCGGAGACTCCCTGCTCATCTACACTAGTAATAATATTTATATTAAAACTGCTGCTACCCACAATAAACATTAAAAACACAACACTAATACCCACCTCCTCCACCCCCACATGATTGATACCAGAGGCCGCGTGTGTCCGGGGGTCCTCAGGTGGTCCCTGCTGGTGTCTGTGGCCCCTGCTAGTGTCCGGGGGTCCTTAAGTGGTCCCCGCTGGTGTCTGGGAGCCCTCAAATGGTCCTCGTGGGTCCCCACTGGCCTGCGGTACCAATCGTGTGGGAATTTTTTTGGGGGCTAACATTTAAATAAATAAAACCTTCTCCCCCCCACCCCCCCCCCCCCATCACATACAGTACAGTATTGGTCAAAATAACTATTATCCAGATATGGATAATAGCTCATTTGCCCATTATTAAATCAAACATTAGCCAGCCAGCATAAATAAAGTAAATAAACCTTTCTACTTACCTCTGCCATCATGAAGGGCGTCCTCATCAGCATACTGCAGGGCCATGTCCTCCATTGCCAGAAGGAAAACAAGAAAAAAATACAATCTAATGGCCCCTAACCCCTTAATCACCTTAGCGGTTAATAACCGCTATAGTAATTAAGGTGTTAACCCACCATCCCCCGCTATTCACCCGGGAGGCCTATCTGCATCTGTATCTTGGGAAGCAGGGGGTCCCCGGACCTCAAATTAACGCGGTTCTGCTCCGGAGACCCCCTGCTCATCTACACTCGTAATAAAATTTATATTAAAAAACATTAATTTCGGGTGAGATTTGCGCAGAGAGCTGCAGCTCAAAGAAATCGCCGGGTAAGGGCTTTTCAAAGAGGCGAGCATCATGACGCTGGCTACTCAGCAGTTTTTCAAACGTTGCTATCACAGGTATTCTGGGTTTTCTGCATACCGTAATAGAAACGCCGTTTAAACTGGCGATTTAAACAACCCGGTGATTTTTTCCCCCCGGCGCTTAGTGCATAGGCCCCTTAGTCCCATAGCTCCAGATCTTGGCGAGTATCAAATTCTTTTAAAGCAACATGTGCTAAAATAACAAAGGAGCTAGGAGGAGTAGGTAGTGCGATGCTTTTTATTGGATCGTTGATATGTTACAAGCTTTCGAAACCTCTCAGGGTTCCTGCATCTGTTTGAGAAGAGAGGAGCCCTCCAATTTCATATATTAAATATTTAGACTAAATAAGGTTCTTGGATTGTAGATACATTTTTTTATTTTATTATTATTATCATATTTTTTATGGAAACCATCTGGTCCTGGGGATTTAGATGATTGTAAAGCTTTTGTTGCTACACTAAGTTCTTCTGCCGCTGAGCTTTAGCTCGTTGCTGGGACAGTCAAGGCAAAGTACATAACACGAGTTATCTGTGTGTAACTGTAAATTAAACTTGGAATTGCACTGAGACACTAGATTATAAAGGAAATGGTAAAAACTGTAGACACTATCTGTTGAGGGTTGTAAGACAAGAAGCCTATTCTGTTCCTGATAGCAAAGATTCTGTTAGCGGCGTTCCTTTTCCTAAGTCGGGAAGCCAGTATAGAATCAGCATTACCTTTTTTTTTCAAAGACGTTCTGCCTTATTCATCTGAGCCACCAACAAGTGCCTGCTTCAGCACAGGTCGCACAATCAGAGGCTTACGACCGAGCCTCTGATTGAGCCACCTGTGCTGAAGCAGGGATATCCTGAAAACCTGACCTGTTGGTGGCACGACAGCCCTGGTACAGCTGTAGCAGATGCTAATGCGTGTGTGTGCGCTTGTTTAACAGAAGTGCTTTTGAAAACAATGGCAAAGGAGACAGTTAACACGTTACTTTGTGCGGTAATTCACTATAACGGTGGTAATAATCTAATCTAATTGTCTGCCACATTTATATCTCAGGAGAGAATCTCATTTATTTTAGTTTCCAGAATTTGTAACGTGTTATAAACATGTCGGTAAAGAATAGAGATGGGCGAATTTTTTTGGCGAATTTGGATCCGGAGCGGATCGGCCGGTTACTTTGGTTCGCGGATCGGCCGGTTACTTTGGTTCGCGGATCGGCCGGTATCTTTGGTTCGCGGATCGGCCGGTATCTTTGGTTCGCGGATCTCAGCAGTGAATCTCAAAAAGGGCGATTCACGTTTTTTGCAAATTTTTTTCTTATTATTACCAATCCGCGGATTCAGCAATCCGTTGGCGAGATTCTTAGGCCTCGTCCAGGGTGGAAACAGGCGCGCTGGACGGCTAGGTGCGCGCGTCTGGGGGGCGGCCACGACGTCACGGAGCTGGTTCGCCCTCATTGGCCAAACTGTTCACGTGACTCACTTGCGAGCAGCAAAATCAATTTTGCTTGCTCGGCAAGCGGCTGAGCGCCGAGCAGGCGCGCCCGCCCACTCACGCTGGACATGTTGCGACAATGCACGCTCAGCGCCACCCTTGACAAGGCTTCAAGAATCCGCCAACGGATTGCTGAATCTGCAGATTGGATTCTACAAATACATCCACGGGTTGCATCCAATGGCGGGTTTTGATGAATCCAAGCGGGTTAAAACCCACTAAATCCGTCTGTGCATTTTACACCGCGAAACGGAGTTTGAGGGGAAAATGCGAGAAAATACGCAAAACGGATGTGGGCAGATTCGTCCCATCTCTAATAAAGATGTGCAAATGTCTTCAAAAAGTGTTTGGCAACATTTTTCGCTACGTTTCTGTCATTTTAATTGATTTTTTTCAAGAATTTTTTTCAACAGGTTCACAGCTGTTTGAAAATAAGCAACATTTCGCCAATGTTGCTATTTTTTTTAAATTTTTACCTGAAATACCAAATTCAAAATAATATGTAAAAAGGGACAGGAAGGGAATGGGGGGGAAAAATGAAGAGGAGAAATGATAAAAAATATAAAATATCCTAGGTACAGTTCAACCCCGTTATAACGCGATCCGTTACAACGCGAATCCGCTTATAACGCGATGCAAGCGTGGCTCCCAATTTACGTATTTATGAATACTTTACAACACGATAATTGGGATCTTAAATACTTTATTGTACAATGCATACATCTGTACATTATTTCTAACGCGATCCGCTTATAACGCGATGTGATTATTTGGACCCCAAGCACAGTGTTATAAGGGGGTTGAGCTGTACTATAATTTGCCCAGGGGATCTACTCTTCATAGGTAAGTGGTTAGGGGGAGAAGCGTAGGAAGATTTAATGGAGCATGGGTTCATAGTGCGGCCTGCAGGCAATGGGGTATGACCCTGGCAGGTAAGAGTATATCATATACGGATTGTACTCTATGAGCTAACAAAACAGTGTGTGATATTAACTTGCAGACAGTGAGAAACCTCAGATACACATCCTAACACTCTATTTCTACAGCTCAGTTTTCACCAGAAAATGTTTCACAGAAGATTTTCAGATGAGAAAAGTCCTCTCCCATCTAGCAGATTAAGAATATTATTATGCTCACTAACAAGTTTTCTTATGTAAGTATTAAGAACTTATCCGCGTCACGGTTCTGGAGAGTCCTCAAAGCCGCTTTCATCTCTGGAATCATGTCAAACCACTTGGTGGGGTGGGTGATGGAGAGCTTGCTTTGCTTTTGTTCTTGCTCTTCCATTGCTCTTCCGGTATTCTAATGCTGTGCCTCCTGCATCTGTTTTGAAGGTCTTCTCATGAATAATAAGGAAATGGAAGCCGACTAGCATACTAAGAGCACGTTGGAGCAACGTTTGAAAAAAGTATGAAACCCATGGAGTGTGTTTGCTGGTCTACTACATGCCAGGAGCAGTTGTAATCCGGTCATTCAGAAACAGGAGACTCAAGACCAGGGTTGGATAACCAGTCCTCAAGGGCCACCAACAGGTCTGGTTTGAAGGATATCTCTGCTTCAGCACAGGTGGCTCTGTTGACTGCGCCACTGATCGAGCCACCTGTGCTGAAGCAGGGGTATCCTTAAAACCTGACCTGTTGGTGGCCCTGAGGACTACAGATGCCCACCTGATCTAGACTATGCAGTTTTGTATTTCAAGGGAATACTTTTTCATTGGGTAATAATTGAGCTCCCTCTTCACTGTTCCTCTCCTCCCCCTTCCCCACCCTTTGTTCACCTCTTTTTTTTTTCCTGTACCGCCGCTCCTCATTTTTCACGTACTCATAAAACAAAATAAAGAGACGCAAAAATCTGCCAGCTCTTTGGAACTATAAACTTGGCTGGATAACAATCTGCGTCACATGTAAGAAACGCAAGCAGGAGATGGAGCAAATGCATCAAAACAAACTTTATTCTGCACTTTCTTTACGTTGATACATCTGATACAACTCCCCCATTCCCCCATAGGCATCTACTTCCTAAAGTCTCCGGGATATTTTTGTATTTTTGGGGGGCTGAAATCAAGAGCAAAATCCAAATTTGTATTATTATTATTATTATTACCAATACACTCAGGTCCATTGACGGATTTGTAGAATCCAATCCATGGATTCAGCAATGCGCCGCTGAATCAGCTGAATCCGCGGATATGATTCTACAAATCCGTCAACGGATTGTACCCAATGGAGCAAAAATCAGTCCCATATTTATCAAAGGAATGTAATCCTGTTGAGAGCAATGGATTTTTTTCTTTGAATAATCTAGTGCAGTACTTTGCACTGGTTTTGCAGCTATAAGATTTCAGTAAACAATCCCAATAGACCTATTGTAGCCAAATGCGTAAAAACTAGACACGGGAGAATCTGCCCAAATCCGTTTCCCGGATTTTCTTGCATCTTCCCGCCAACATTCATTTTGCGGTGTCAAATGCACAAGCAGATTTGGCCGGCGGTTAATAGGCGCGGATTCATCAAAAACCGCCAATGGGTACAATCCGTTGACGGATTTGTAGAATCCAATCCGCGGACTCGGCTGATCCAGCAGCGGATTGCAGAATCCGCGGAGTGTAATGGGAATAATAATAATGAACATTTTGCAAAACGCGAATCTGCCTTTTTGAGATTGATGCGCTGAAGTCCGCGGACCAAAGAACTGGCCGATCCGCTGAAAAAATGAGCTCATCTCTAGGAAAAACTATACTTCCTGAAAGAGGTTAGAAAGAGGCATTGTTAACCTAGCAGCTTCAATCCCGGAATCAACATTGTTCTTAAGGGACCCATACAAGAATAGTACTGTATGCATTTCCCTAGCCCCTACAAATACTAATGATTAAACAACCTGTCTGCTACAACTAATAGTCTGGTAGGTCCTAATGAACCTACATTTATCCGTTCCGTCCTTGTGTGTCTCCCTTCACTCATACACTCATCTCTTAGATCATTTGTCCTTCAGGACAGGAGTTCCCTGCTCTTACTGTTTACCTTGTGTCTGGAAACCTTATCCTTTTGTATCTATATTCCCCTTGCATTGACTCTGTGGATGTTTACACTGTAATCACTGTGAGCACGGCTAGTATTACAGATTGTACAATCTCCAGGGCAGACATTCTCTTCTTTGTGTTTGCTTTGTGCATAATGGGTTTTTCGTCTTCCTGTATTGCTTAGCTGTACCTTCTGTATTCACTATGTCTCTTGCATTGAATTTATCTTTTAGAATCTTGATCAGTTCCACATGGTAATTGCGAATAATCCAATGATCATAGTGGTGGTTTTTGGTTAAATCAAAGAAAGTTGGAGTGAGAACCAATCTCGTGCTGCATGAGAAAAATATCATATTTATTTTTTATTTATAAAATGTTTTACCCGGCAGTAATACATTGAGAGTTACCTCTCGTTTTCAAGTATGTCCTGGGCACAGAGTTATGATGAAAAACACATGGTTACAAATACATCGTTACATTAAGCCAGGGGTGGGGAACCTTTTTTCTGCCGAGGGCCATTTTGATATTTATAAAATCATTCGAGGGCCATCCAAAATTATAAACTTAAAAATTGGCCTGCTATATTTGGTCAAACATTTAATGAACTCACCACTAATGTGATGGCTGGAACTGCTTCTCTTTGAGTGACTGACTGACTCTTGGGTGGTGGGTGACGATGACTGACTGCGGGTTGGTGTCTGTGCACACACACACACACACACCGGGCAGGGGGTAGGGAAATCAGACTCTCAGACCCACTCTCTCTCTCAGACTCTCAGACCCACTCTCTCTCTCAGACTCTCAGACCGACTCTCACTCAGACTCTCAGACCCACTCTCACTCAGACTCTCAGACCAGCGAGACACAACAGCAAAATGCCTATAAAATGTTGGGGGGGGGGGGTGATGAGCCCAGTATAGCTGAAGCATCAGTCTTCCGGGGGGGGGGGGTGATGAGCCCAGTATAGCTGAAGCATCAGTCTTCCAAAATAAAGAGGAAGAGAAAGAAAATAGGTTCTCAACTTATAGCAGAAGTTGCAAATAAGTTTAAAGATGACCGTTCAAGGAAAGTGTGTGTCAAAGAGGAGCTGAGATGGTTTTCAGACACGAGTTACTGGCATTTTCGTCCTAGGAATGGCTGGATCTCCAGAGGTTTCTCAGAAAGAAGGGCTGGGCCAGATCCGCTTCAGATATTGGCGCAAGAAGCAAAGTAAGGAGTAAGAAGCCAATGAGGAGCCACAGAGCGTTCTGTTCACAGTTTACCTTGATTGTGCAACTTTGGAGATAACAGAGCATCTCTTGCAGAGTGAGTTGGAGGATGTGACGACTGATCTGGAGATGGTATACACTGCTGTTGCTTCCATGGATGAGAAGCAGAGCCAGTCTGACAAAATGCTTGCTGAGTGGAAGCAGAAGTATGAGGATGCACAGGCAGAGCTTGGGGTCTCATAGAAGGGGGTCCGCATTCTCGGCACAGAGTGTGAAGTCTCTCAGAAGGAGGCACGCAGTCTCAGCACAGATGTGTGCACATTGAAGGATGCTTATGAAAATGTACTGAGGGGGCTATGCACTAAGCTCAATGGCTTTGCGTTCTGATTTGGCAAAAAAGCAGGTTCGTTAAAAAGTGAGGCCGGGGACGCGATTCACTAAGGCCTTGAGCCCATTTTTTAACGTACCTGCTCAAAATTGCTCAAAACACCCACAGCGTACGGTTTGCTTTTTTTCCCCCCTGCTAGCGTTCTGAACCTTTACGTACGCTAGCTGATAGAAAAAAAAGGCGCATGTAAATTCTCCATGACGACTCTTGCCATCTCTCAGCACGGCTTGTACAGGCGACCTGCTTTACACTAATTAAAATCATTTTAATAATAGTGTACATGAGCAGGGGGTCTTCGGAGCGGAATCGCATTGGTTTCAGGTCCGAGGACCCCCTACTTCAGGAGATACAGGCCCCGTTATGGGGTGCCGGTATCCCCTGCACTTTAAAGCTCCCGCGTCACGTAACCGGGACATTTAAATTCTGCAGGGGATACCGGCACCCCATAAAGGGGCCTATATCTCCTGAAGTAGGGGGTCCCCGAGGTTGAAACCAATGCGGTTCAGCTCAGGAGACCCCCTGCACATCTATACTAGTATTAAAACACACATAACAATAAATAATAATTAATTCCCGCTACTCTCGGCTATCCTCTAAGGTAATGAACGCTGCTTAAGTATTTTTAATAATAGTGGGGCGAGCAGGGGGTCCCCTGAGCTGAACCGCATTGATTTCTCCGCTAGAGACCCCCCTGCTTCCCGAGTTACAGGCCCCGTATGGGGCATCGGGTGCCAGTGTCGCCGCCATCTTAGTAGCGTCCAAGATGCGACGTGGGCTCTTTAAAGATGGCGGCGACACTGGCACCGATGCCCAAACCGGGGCCTGTAACTCGGGAAGCAGGGGTCTCTGAGGCAGAAATCAATGCGGTTTCCAGGCTCAGGGGACCCCCTGCTCCGGCACACTATTATTAAAATTGACATTAATGCAGCTTCATTACCTTAGCGGATAGCCGCTAATACATACATTCACGGACACTGAATGGGTGTATTCTATGTGATTTTTGTATGTAAATGCATTGTATTTTATGCTCTATTATTGCCCCTGTATGTTATGTTTATCTATCTATATGGATAGACATACAGGGATAATAATTGATTGTTTTGCTAATGTTTATGTTCTTTTCATGTATGGCTAATGTATGTATCTGCTTTATTTTGTCATTGTTGTTAATAATGTAATTTGTATTTAGTGACAGGTTATTTGTAATGGCTTATTTATGGTAGTTAGATTAGAATGATGGTGATTACTTTAAATTAGAATTCTTTTGGCAATGGTTTGTCTTTAGGAATTGAATAGGGAATTGTATAATTGATTTGTATTGTATTGTAATTGTTTGAGGAAATGGATTAATTGATTGATGCTAATTGTATTGATGTTGCTTAGTTTCTATTTGATTTTCAGGATGGCATTGGTGGTTAGGGGACATTGTTCATAGTGTATTTTATTGTTACATATATTTTGCATAGTGTTACATGATGCACAGATTAATTGCATCATGTACACACTCAATGCAATTATGTGACATTTCATATACATTTGTGTAGCTGCTGGTTTGTTGGTTTATATTTACTATTGCTGCAGGATTTATTTTAACATGCAATGTGGTGATTTTAAGATTAAGAATTCATGTTTTGATGTATGCATGTTTTATGTGTTTCATAATGGGCAAATAATATATTATCCATATCTGGATAATAGTTATTTTGCACATTATTGTACTGTATGTGTTGGGAGAGGGGGGGGGGGGGTGGATGTATGTATTTAATGTATAGGCCCGGTTTATTTATTTTACATTCAGGGTTTGTTCCTTTGGTCTGCATGAGACCTCTGGAGACCACCTGAAGTATCCTCGGGTATCTCACGGGTACCAGGCTGCGTGGTCCATGGGTGAAACCTGTGGGGAAGAACCGGTGGCCCCACATCTGTGGGGGCACCGCGGACCCGCAGTGAGCATCCGTGGGTCCCCAGACCCCCGTGGGAACCACCCAAGGCCCCTCAGACACCTGTGGTCTGACCTGGAGACCACCTGGTGGGCCGTGGCGCCTGGCGGGACCCACCAACAGGCCTCCAGAACCTGTGTGAAACATGTTGCTGGTAACCTGTAAGTCTGTGAGGTGACCCGTCAGGCCCACCGGGGACTCACGTGGGCCTGGGGTATGAACCCTGCATGTAAAAGGATAAATCATGTATTTATGGGGGGGCACAAGGGGTGGGTTATGTATTTAATAAATAGAATGATGTTTATTGTGGGGCAGTGTATTGTTTTTATTGTGGGTACTGGGGGTGGAGGGAGGGGGTATTGGCCCCAAGGATATGTGGGTAGGCCTCCCGGCTGGGTAGTGCGTGAGGGTGGTTAGGCCTCACAGGGTGGGGTGGGGTAGTGTGGGAGGGTATGTAGGCCTCCCGAGTGTTGGGTGTAGGTGGGTTAACCCCTTAATGCCTATAGCGGTTAATAACCGCTATGGTGATTAAGGGGTTAGGGGACATTACATTGGATGTTTTTATTCTTGTGTATGTTTTGCAGCATCGGAGGGGGCATGGGCAGGATGAAGATGAGGATGAAGATGGCCTTCATCGTGGGTGCCTGTAAAAGGTAAATGTCATATGTTTTTACTGTATTTATTGAAAGTTATATGTATTTAAAATGGGCAAATGCATTATTATCCATATTTGGATAATAGTAATTTTGGCCATTACTGTATTGTATGTGTTAGGGGGTGTATTTAGTTATAAATATTGTTTATTATTTTTGGAGGTGCAACATTGGTACCGCAGGCCCACGGGGACCCCCGGACTCCCGCGGGGACCCCCGCACTCCCGCGGGGACCCCCGCTTGTGAGCCAAGGACCCCGGGACGGCCGCGGGGTCAGCCGGGGCCACCCGCCGGCTTGTTGTATGGATTTTGCGCATGCAAAAATGAAAAGCAATCATTTTTATTAAGTCCAGCTTTTTTTGCGTCAACTCTGACCTGACGTGTTCTGATCAACGCAACTTTCGCGTACGCTAAGGTTGCGTTGCTTAGTGCATCCCACTTAAGGGCAGACTTTAACGCAAACAGGGTTGCGAACGAGCAAAGTTGGACTTAGAAAAAATTACGGAAAAAAGTCATTTTTAGAGCGCAAAGTGCCTGTTTGCGTTGCTTAGTGCATCGGGTTGAGCGCAAAAGCACGTTCTAAGAGCACTTTGCGCTCTAAAAGTGACTTAACTGTGCTTAGTGCATAACTCCCTGAGTGTTTTAGAGACAGTAAAAAGAGAGATCAGAAATCTAAAAGAGGAGGTTTCAGGTTTGACTGACCAGGTCAGCTAAAGAAATAACAAGTTCCATGCATGGGGATTGCCTGATAAACTGCTGGGCCTTACACCCAGCATGGAGGGCCACAGAAGTTTTCTGTTCCAGAATCTGAGGGAGCTGAGAGAGCTGAAGGGTTCAAATATTAAAGTTGCCAAAAAGGATTCACCTGGGAACTGCAGGACTCCAGTACCTACAAAGGAAAGGAGCCAAGAGGAAGTCATCTCCCAGAAGATTTGCCTGGGAATGGTTTAGACTTGCCTCAGAAGCCTAATATAAGGACATTTAGCTTTATGTTG
>WSYH01011383.1:0-20929 GCA_036426205.1 Ascaphus truei | reverse complement strand
ATATGTAAGTTACAAGACAGAATATATAAATTCTGGGGTAGACGATTGTATTTAAAATCAAAACGCAGAGGAATACTGCGTACTCCACTCACAACGGGAGCGTGAGTGACCTCTGAGAGAGGTGTCTTTTGATGGCACCATCACGACAGGGCTGTCAAACGCCCTTCCTCGTTTTCACACTAAACAATAGGAAAAAAGGGGTGAAGGGCAGAGGTGGGTTGAAATAAAGCTATGTATAGTCAAAAGGAAACTCACACGGCCATGTTTGAGTGAGGATTGTAATGGGTATCTTTTCTCCCCTCTGTGGAACTTCAAATCCAAACCTTCAGCTGAGTGTGGTAGTCACTCAAATAGTGCCTGGTCCACACGATGGTACACAAGAGTACATGGGTGAAGTGATCTTTATCTTTATTGAACACCAACAGAACAAGGCCCCAACAAACATTTAAAAGAACTTAGTCAAAACGACTAAGAGCTGGATAAGCATATAACAGCCAGTTTAACCAGAAAAAGTTTCGTGCAGGATACTCAAGTGCGCACTAACTCTCCCGCGTCCGGATGGTGTGCTGCGCTCCTACTTCCTGCCCTGACGGTGGCTGGAAGTACAGTAGTATAAAAGTACTCAGGGATAGTAGCAGAGCCTGAGAAGGCCCAAGAAGGGCGAAACGCGTTGCTGAAGTTCCACAGAGGGGAGAAAAGATACCCTTACAATCCTCACTCAACACGGGCCGTGTGAGTTTCCTTTTGCTATACATAGCTTTATTTCAACCCAACCTCTGCCCCTTCACCCCTTTTTCCCTATGTTTAGTGTGAAAACGAGGAAGGGCGTTTGACAACCCTGTAGTGAGGTGCCATCAAAGACACCTCTCTCAGAGGTCACTCACGCTTGCCCGTGTGAGTGTACGCAGTATTCCTCTGCGTTTTTGATTTAAATACAATCTGTCTACCCCAAATTATATATATTCTGTCTTGTCCCTTACATATTTGTTTTTATTTTCATTTCACTCTGAGGACAACTCTTCAGCCATTCCCGCAGAGAAGATCTGAGAGGCTTTTACTCAGACCAGAGGAGAAGAAAAGTTGCAAGCGATAGGACACAGAAGAGAAAAGCAGCAAAAGTAAAGACACCTTGATGTGAACGCCATTTACACAGCCGTGTAAGTGTTCACGTAATTTTACCACTTCATTTCACATCACCAGTCATTAACCATCATAGTGTTTGAAAGTCTGTCTAGTCCCTCAACCTGTGGCTCCACCATTTTTGTTTGTTTTTCTTACTATCAAGGATCCTGGATAGGTCCTTTTGGGGTCTTGAGCAGCAGGAAGAGTTTTCGGGAAGTATAGGGGACCCTTAAGTACTCTTTAAGGTTGTATTGTTCTATTCATAGAATTATATCACCCCATAACTTATTTCTTTAGGGTAGCGCCCGGGGCTTTTCTCGTATATCATTGTTTGTAGGTGTAAGACATAACACTCACAAACCACTCCAGTTTGATAATTCTCCACCCTGCAGGTAACAATTAGAGTGGCAGTGCTGTTGATTAGTACTTGGTCGTTGATTAGTACTTAGTGTAAAACAATCAGGCACAGTTAACTTTTGATCACAGTGCTTAGCTCAATCAGCCGGCTGCCCTTCAATGACCTATTTTAGCATAGCGAGGGAGTCTGCATTTTCAAGACAGATCCAAATATCAAACAATATCACTTTAATATCTACACATATTAATAAGTTCCATTCTGGTGGGCTCAGTGGGTCTAAATTTGCCATTTTTTAATGCCTACAATGACTCCACACATTGGCCAAATTCAACTCTCTGCGACCTCCAGAATGGAGATCAGAAATGCACTTTAAAAAACATTAAAATACAGGATTATAAGAAAAGGGGAACATACAGTTTCCTGACATGACAAGGTGTAAGCCACATTCCTGGATCGCATTCCAGTTAACCCCTTGCCTCCTTGGTGAGGTCAGGGGTGGCCATATGGGTGCAACCCTTAATACCGGGCCAACCCCCTCTCCCTCTACAACCTCCCCTTCTTATGGTGACCTGTGGCCCACTGGCCCTAACGGGGAGTGGGCACTGCTGGCACCGATTAATTAACTCAGTCTCAGAGGGATAGTCCTGACGTGAAAGTCCATCAGCATTGCTGTTTTCACTACCCTTTTTTGCGCTGATATGGTAAATTCAAACTCTTGCAAGGCCAAGCTCCACCTTAGCAACTTTGCATTCTCCCCTGATGCCCTCTGCACCAACTCAGGGGGTTGTGGTCTGTGAGACCGTCTGAAAGCCCTTCCATACACATAGGGCTGGAGTTTTTTGAGTGCCCAACAATGGCCATGCACTCTTCTCAATGGTGGCATAGGCCCACTTTTCTGGGGAGTAGTTTTCGGCTGAGGTACACCACAGGTGTGCTCTCTACCGTCGTCCCCCACTTGGCTCAACACAGCCCCAATGCCATAGTCCGAGGCATCAGTCTGTATGAGGAAATGTTTGGTATAGTCCGGGCAGCCAGTATGAGGGCCCCAGCAAGCGCAGTTTTCAGTGCCTGGAAAGCAGTTTTCACAGGCAGGAGTCCATGCATAAGCACAGGCAGTTGCTTCTTAGTCAAATCATCGGGGTTGGCCACGGCGCTGTATTGTGGGACAAACTTCCTATAGTACCTTCGGTGCCCAAAAATGCCATGACCTGTTTTTCTTGGTTTTTGGAACAGGCCACTGAACTATGGCTTCTACCCTTGGCTGCTCTGGTTTGAGGTGCCCTCCACCCACCCTGTGCCCTAAGTACAGGACCTCTGCCATCCCTACCATACACTTAGTGGGGTTTCAAGGTAAGCCCAGCCTCCATGATCCTATCTAGCACCGCAGCTACATGTCCTAATTGGAGTCCCAGGAATTACTAAAGACAGCAATGTCATCTAAGTAAGGCCCTGGCATAGCTCCTGCATCCCTTCCAGTTACCTATTGACCAGCGTGGGAAGGTAGCCCGGGCATTCTTCTCCCAAATGGCCTCACCAAAAACTCAATAGAGGCCACTTGGAGTGATGAATGCTGACTTCTCCTAGCCTCCAGGGTCAGGGGATTTGCCAATAGCCTTTGCTCAAATCCATGAGTGGTCAATTACTTTTCCCCGCGAGTTCATTCCAGTAACTCATCCATGCGGTTATGGGGTAGGCATCTGACACTGTCCCAGCGTTGAGCAAGCGGTAGTCCACACAAAACTGGGTGGTTTTGTCCTTCTTAGGGACTAGAACTACCAGCTTGGCCCAGGACTCTGGGACGGAGTAATTACCACTAGGGTCAGCATCTCCTCTATCTCCCTTTCCATACTTGTCTTGACCTCTGCTGACACTCTATAAGCGTGCTTATGCAGAGGCTGCAGATCCCCTGGTGCAATGGTTGTTTTTGTGGAGATGTGTGGTCCCTGGCATGTCAGTGAAGAGGGCCCTAAACTTAGCTAGCATGTCCCTGGCTTCTACCTGCTGCCTAGCACTTACTTGTCCCTATCTCCACCTGTTCCACATGTGTCCCTGCCTAGCCTCCCCTAGGAGATCAGGCAGAGCATTGCTCGCCGGATCCTCCAGCAGTGGCTACAAATGGCATCACTGCTCCCATACTCAGTGCTCTGTATTCTTTCAGCATATTGACTGATATGTCCTTATGCCTCTCAGGCTCTACCTGTACAACGTAGTTGTACTCATCACCTTTCGGATAACCGGGTACGTCCGACCAGGCAGCCATCAACTTGTTCTCCCAGTGGGTTTGAGAACAAGCACCTGCTGGCCTGGATGAATTCCCTGCTACGGGCATTCCGGTCAAACCATTGCTTTTGCTTGGTCTGAGCGGCCCTGAGGTGGTCCTGGGCCACCCCCATGAGCATCTCTAACCGGTCCGGAGATCTACTACATCCTGGATCACTGAAGCATCAGTAGCAGTAGCCTCCCCTTCCCATCCTTCACGGAATAGGTCCAACGGGTCAACGTACCCTGCGGTCATATAGTAAGCTCGAAGGGGGAGAAGCCTGTAAGATTCCTGCGGTACCTCTCGTAGGCAAACAGCAAATGCTGTAAATGAATCTCCCAGTCTTTCCCCCTCTGCCTCTATAAAGGTCCGAAGCATCTACTTCAGGGTACCGTTAACCCTCTCACATAATCCGTTTGTCTGGGGATGGTAAGGGGTAGTGCGCTGGTGCCGTACACCGCATGCATCCCGAGACAATGTAAACGTTCACTCATGAACTGCAACCCCTGATCGGTTAGGATCTCACTAGGAAACCTACCCTAGAAAAATG
Organism: Ascaphus truei; assembly: GCA_036426205.1. Classification (NCBI taxonomy): domain Eukaryota; kingdom Metazoa; phylum Chordata; class Amphibia; order Anura; family Ascaphidae; genus Ascaphus; species Ascaphus truei. The sequence continues at coordinate 16,639 of WSYH01011383.1, read as the reverse complement.
TTCAGCAAAGCTGCTGCCACTGTTTTGGCATCTATGGTGCCAAGCGCTACTGCCTCAGGGTACCGGGTGGCAAAATCCACCCACCGTGAGGATGTAGTCACTTCCCTGACCTGCTAGGAATCAAAAAGGGGTCCTACGATCCATCGCTACTTTCTGAAGGGTTCCCTATTATCGATAGGGGTTTCAGGGGTGCCTTCACACGGTCGCCCGCCTTACCCACTCGCGGCAGCATCACAAGAGCGGCAGAAATGCCCACATCTTGAGATGCCCCCGGCCAGTAGTAACGCTGTAATAACCGGCTCGGCGTTCTGTTGACCCCCTGATGTCCCGCTAACGGAATAGAGTGAGCTACCCGTAACAGTTGCTGTCGGTACCCCTGGGGCACTACTAGCTGTCGCTTACTGGTCAATCCCCCCTCTATCCCTGGTACCCTTCCTTCTCTATACAGGAGTCCCATATACCATAGGCAGTGCTCAGTGCCCTCCCCTGCCTGAGACTCAGACGCCCGAAGTCTCACGCCGGCCAGGGTAGGGTCTGTCTTCACTGCCTCCCTAACTGGTTCCTAATTCTTCTGGCCACCCCCCAGTCATGTCATTGTCCGAGATGGGGGAAGGGTGAGGGAAACAGTAAGTAGTCTGTGGTTTGCAACTGATCCTGGCTTACCTCCCCGGGCTCCTCTGCGCCCTCCGCAACGTTGGTCCCAAAGGCTGGGGGACTGGCGGCCGCCACCATTGCCGCTGTCTGGCTCCGGGTAACCGCCGCCACTGCAGCGTGCTGGGCACTCGGTCATAGGTGCAGGGTCATCGGTCCCAGATCGTTGCCAAGAAGAACATCGCATCCAAACCGGGTAAAACCCCCACCTCCCGCACACCCCTGGCCCTCCCCCCCAATCCAAAAAGATTCTGGCCACTTGCAGGAAACGTGGCTCTCCCTTCGGCCACATGATCTGTATCCCAGGCCTGGGATCAATTCCTCTGGCCGGACCATATCAGGTCGGACCAGGTCACTGCAGCTCCTGAATCCAGCAAGCCAACTGCTTGCCGGTCACCGACTGTGACCGGGGTGAGATGTCTGCTCCGGCCGTCCGTCTGCTGCAGGTCCACGCTGAGATGTCCTTCCGCCTCCGGCTGTAGGCAACCGATGAAACCGGGACAGGTGTGGCATGGAATGTCCCGCTGGGTGTTGGTTCCATGACCGGTCCTGTCTTTGGTGGAAGACACCCGCATGCGGGCTACCGGCTTCGCAGCGGGTGTGTTGCCCCTGATTGGGTTCCGCCGGAACGCAGGGTTCCGTCAATCTGGTCTGTGAAGTATCGCGGGCGGAGGCATGTTTGGTAGTGGGCGAGCTCCGCGTGGCCTCGCGTGGGGGGGCCGGGGAGTCCCCGCCGTCGTGGCTGGCTTGCAGCTCGGTTGGTCGCAGGTCGGTGAAGCGTCATAGTAGTCGGTAAGTATGGTTGGCCAGCTTACTCTGCTGAGCCGCCATAGGACTACGCGGCCGGCGCTCACTGCTTGGCGTATCGTCTGCTATCGTTCAGCTAGGATCGGCACAACCAAGCCCTCACCGCCGCGGCACTGCTGATAGCGCTCTGAAAGATAGGTCCAGCAGCGTGTTAAGTCCGTGCCTCATAGCCCTCCACCCAGCGTATCCCGTACAAAGCCATGCGGGTCACGTAGGTAACATAGGGCTGCCTCTCTTCCTGCCGGAATTTACCCCGGAGGCTTCAGGGTAAAACCGTACGGAAACAGTAACAGTTTCTTTCAGGTGTTCATAGTCATCGGCATACTCATCTGGAAGCGCCATCATCGTCTGCTTAGCCAAGCCAACAGTAGGGGTCCAAACTTGCAACCCTATGCTGGAAGCACTTTGTACCGCCGACACGGTGTCTCAAAGTTCTTTAGAAAACTGTCGATCTGATCAGTACTTCCATGAACTTGGTGAGACTGTGCTGATCCAGTTTAGTTCATCGTTGTTGGTTGGACAGGGGGGCAATAAGCGGGTCTGTTCACTGCCATAGTATAAACTGCAGCCGCTCCTCCGTTCTCCCTCTGTCTCCCACGCAGTAATCAGTGCCAACATTTCAGGGGTGAACGGACTGGTAGCCGCAGCAACCAGTACCCCTCCTGTTGCATTGCTCCCCGGGAGGTGCACTCGTTCCCTCCCCGAGATTTCCGCGCCCGGCACTCGGTTCCTTCCTTGATCTCCGGATGCTGTAAAAGGACAGCTGAGCCGTATCCTGAGGCTCTGCAAGCCGGGCTTCTATATCACCGATTGCGTCAACCATGTCTGCGACCTCCTGGTTCTCATAGGGCAGTCCATATTCACGGCACTTGCCTTCAGCTGTGCTTCGGGTCCTCATGTGGATGAGCCTTCAGCCTCGCTCATGGTTCACGGTCGCAGCAGTGAGGTGGTGTTACAACTTGTGTTAACTGTTGCACTACTGTGTGTTCAATATCTTTAGTCCCAGGAACTCGCAATTAGTCTTGAGTTCCCACTATATGACAGAGTCCCGCAAGAACCTGTAATATAGGTTCAGTTCAATCCCGCCGCTCCACCAGTTAATTATAGAGCTTGTCACTGTAGCTATGACAAGGTATAATGAACACCAAATCTGGTTTAACTGATCGAGGCTTAGATATAATAAAATATATTTATTCCTTAAAAAAGGTGAACACGCAATTAGTACAATTAACAGGCAAGAAGGTAACACTTACTTAGGGTTGGGGAATGGAGAAGTATCACTAGCAATTCTCCAGCAATCGGTGACATTCAAGATGGTATCAGAAGAAGAACTAAAAACTGTAGGGTTGACACCCTATATACCTGTGTAACCCTATTCTTAACATTGATTCAGACTATTGGTGAAAATTATCTGTATCCAATCCCTAACGTGGAGACCAGATTAACCCATGCCCCCAGCTAATTAGCCCATGTGTAACTGGGACTCTAGGGTAGCCCCATAATTAAATCAGGGGCAACGACCAGTCTACCAAATAAAGTATCTGCATTGTTTGTAGGTGTAGACATAACACTTACAAACCACTCCAGTTGATGATTCTCACCCTCAGGTAACAATTAGAGTGGCAGTCTGTTGATTAGTACTTGGTCTGTTGATTAGTACTTAGTGTAAACAATCAGGCAGTTAACTTTTGATCACAGTGCTTAGGCTCAATCAGCCGGCTGCCCTTCATGACCTATTAGCATAAGCAGTGGGAGTCTGCATTTTTCAGAACAATCCTAAATACCATACATATACACTTTAATATCTACACATATTAATAAGTTCCATTCTGGTGGGCGCAGTGGGTCTAAATTGCCATTTTTAATGCCTACAGTGACTCCACACATTGGCCAAATATCAACTCTCTGCGACCTCCAGAACTGGAGATACAGAATTCACTTGTAAACATTAAAATACAGGATTATAATGAACCAGGGGACATACAGTTTCTCGACATGACAGTGTGTAAGCCACATTCCTGGACCGCGTCCAGTTAACCCCTTGCCTCCCTGGTGAGGTTAGGGGGTGGCCATATGGGGTGCAACCCCGTTAATACCGGGCCAACCTCTCTCCCTCTACAATGTGTCAACCTTTTGGCCTGGAATATCCAAACACATGGAGCCCTTTCAAGCAGATGTATCACCGTTCACACAGCTTTTAAGCACAGCATGGGACTACCAAAGCAAGTACAAACCACTCACATACATGTTTCACCTTGATGGGTATCATCATGTGGGTTGGTTTTACTTGCTTTGAATATTTCTAGGCTGGGTAGGTTTTACCATATCACATTATTGCATAATCCGGCTATATACATATTAATACAGTGGCGACACATTTAATTTGAGCTCGGCTAGTTCCGCAAGCCGGGAGATGTCCCGGCTTGCTAGCCAATCCCCTCGGCGTGCCGCGCATCAACCGATGCCGGTCACGCGTCATCGGTGCCTGCGCCCCCTGCACGCTGTGCCCAGTGCTCCCCGAGGGAGCCCTGGTGTCCCCGCATCGGGGGGACGGCGTTGGGGGTTCCGGGGACCCGGCGGACCCGGAGAGGGGGGGAAGCCCCGATCGGAGGGCGCTGCCTCGAGCTTCGGCGCGCGCCCGGGACACCCCGGCGCGCGCCCGGTTACTGTCGCGGCCGAGAGCGGGCAAATGCTCAAATAAACTTGGCCGCGACAGTATATACACACTGTCCTAATGAAATATATTTCCCTTCAGTATTTTCATGTGGACAGAGTAAATCTCTTGAGTGTTTTGGCCAGTAAGTGGTAACACTCTATCTAAAATTTCTGATATGGGCTGGGTCTATTAGAGCAGAGGTTGCGCATCTTTCCGCTGCGCCCCCCTGCCTGCTTCCCTCCCTTACCTTGTCTCCGGCGTCAAATGCCATGGCACATGACATCACGTGACCTGCCGTCTCGCCGAAGACAAGGTAAGGATAGTTGCAGAGGCCTCACGTGATCCCCCGGCATTTAATTTAAATTCCCTTGGGGACGAGCGCGGGGACTCTGTAACTGCCGCACCCCCCCTGAAAAATCTTGCGCACCCCTGTATTTTAGAGAGTATGTACTGTAGATGTTCATGGCTTTATACTGGCTCCCAGAGATCGAGCTTCGTGATCCATATGATATCACTAAACCTGACACCCCCTTTCACTCCTACAAGCTCTTTGCTATATTGAATCAATCCATTGTTTGTTTAATTTAAACCACAATTGAGAGAACCAGTGGAAATTAGGGTATTAAAGGACAATCTCAGACAGCAATTTAATTTTTTTTATAGAATTGAAGCAGGTGGTCTCCGAGCTGAACCTATTAATTCCAGCTCCGGGACCCCCTACTTCCGTAATACTCCAAAGTAGGTGAGGTAGCTTCTCAGGCTCAGGAAGCAGGGCTTTCAATTTGAAGCTCCCGCGTCACATTGGGCCACTAGGAAGACACACTGATGATTGTCACGGCTTCCTATGGGCCTGCAGGGCTGATAGCTCTCAACCGCAGACATGTTGTGAGAGAAGCTACCCTCACCTAATTGCAGGTAAGTATCTCTGGAAGCGGGGGTCAGTGGAGCTGGAATTAACGGTGTTCCACTATGACACCTAACCTGCTTCCATTCTATATAAAATAAAGAATTACATTCGCCAAAAATCTGCCCCCTCGGACTGTGATTTCAATTTTGCTTCTTTTAGGTTACATGTACAAGATTTACTTTGAACTTGGATGGTGTCTCAGTCAGGGATTCAATCTAGTTTTTCTATTATCTTTATGAATTTCCCATTAGAGCTTCCGGGTTCAGGCGGATGAGGATGGATCCACAGAGGTATACAGCAGATCATTAAAAGGGCCATAGAGGATGCTGACTGGGTAATGAACAAAGTAGTTTTGCTTCATACCAACGGTAATAGGCCGAAAATCTCAATAAGGATACTAGATTAATAAAGCATATTTGTATCTTCAAATTACATTACAAACATGAGCTACAATCTACAGTATTAGTAAGCTCACCCAATATTCATAGCCAGGTGGGCAAATATAAATGGCTTGGGAGCCAGACAGACAGCACTCAAGTGGCAGAGAGGGTAGGGAGTTGAGGTGAGGAGACCCCTGTTCATAGCATTGTAAAACCTCATACTGTTGGAGTGCGACCCCCACAGGGTCTTTCTTAAAGCATAGAATGCTTCATGAAAATGCACAATCAGATATAGTGGTGACTGAATACTTACATAACGGAATAGAAATAAAAAGGTGAAACAGTTATTTTTGGGGGAAGAGGGATCCGTGATTGCATCATGTAAGCCTCTCTAGCCCATCCCTGTTCCTGTGCATTAATCCATACATTAACTTTGGTTTTTATTTCTGCATCTATTAAAAGTTTGCACCACCTAGAATTTTTTTTATCTTCCTCCTCTATATGGGACGCAGGCAGACTCCAAGCTGATCCGCCTTCATGTAGCTCCGGGGACCCTGCTTCGAGATACCTACGTTTGTGGGTGTTGCCGATGGCACCTATGGCATGGTGACGATTTGCAGGCTTAATCTATCACGCATGAGAACCAATAGAAGCCGCAATATCATCTATTGTGGCTTCCTTTTTGACCCCGCCGATGCTGGTGTATTAAACCTCTCTACAGATGGAAAGTTCTCAGGAAGCATGGGGGTCCCTGGAGCTGAAATGAATGCATTTCAACTTAGTAGACCCCTTGTTTTCCCCACCAGGGATTTGTTTTGTTAACATGACTGCTGCTTAAGTTATGCTGCATTAAGCCGACATTTCAATATTGTTACAATTTGAATATTTCTAAGGAAAAAAAAAAGAAATACAGGTTCCTAGTGCAATTTTGACCACTACTAAAATGCATAGAACTTTGGTTGACATTTCGGTCAACATTCTGGGTTCTGCTTGTTGAAATATCCTGTTGTTTCCATATAGCATGGTTTTTTCCCCGATTATATACTTTGAAATCTATTGTTTTCCTTTTCTTACAGTATAAAAAACAAAACTAGCTGAAAACAATGAAAGAGAAGCATGAGATGGCTGTCTTCATGAGACGAGTATCACTGGTGATGGGAGATAGATCTTCTTGGTAGTCCTTACTACTGAATGAAGATACTTTACAATACTTCATCATGGTTCTATTTTATCAGATCTCAGCTGCAAAACATGCATGAAAAGTGGCACCTGATTAAAGAAAAGAAGTCTTATAGTATATAAGATATTTTCTTTGGCAACTCTTCTAAAACAATGTTTGGCATCGCTTTTGTGAGCGAGAAACATTGATTTATTATTATTTGTGATAATAAACCAAAAAAATAACATTGTGTTACACACAACCCACGTTGTATATATTATTACAAGTAAATCAAAGCCTACAATAAATGGATAATTAAATGTGGCCCAAAGCTAATGCAGCTATCAGGTTTTGTATATCTCAAACTTTTATTTGTTCCCAGTACATCATTATGGGGTTCATTTTTGAGTTCAAGATAATTCTGCCAATGCCACACTACTGTTCTTGTGCCATTTTAGCATACATTACCAAACACCAACACCACTGCGCCGGATGGAAGATATTAAACATATGCATAACCATGCTAGATACAATAGACGCAAACCCTAACATGATTATGCATGTCTTTATAACAAACCTGCTAAATTAAGGAGAATTCATCAAAATATAGACTATTCACTGTATTTTATTTTACTGACTGAAACTATTGTCCGAAATCATTTAATGCTACGATATCCATGAAATGTCAGTAGGTTAAGGCCGAATCCCTATTTTGTTAACTAATTGGCTTGGTCACTAAACAACTATTTCCTATGTGGTAATGTTTCTGATTGAGATTACTGTATCAGAAATAGGGCTGAAAAAGCACTACTACCACTGTATCCACTCTATAAACCTGTAAATACCAGGCGGTGCTCCCTGGAGTAGGTACAACCCTAATAAAACAAGAAGAAATGGTAGGTTCCCACGAGACAGACCTTACAGAAACTCCAAACTAGGGCACTCTTGAAGGTGGGTACAAAAATGATCCTTGTATTATTAAACAAGCAGTGAACAAGAACAATACTGACAAACTAGGATAAAAACACTAATGAGAAGATTTACTGTATACAACAGGCGTCGTCCTGATTCGGGCAGTCCCCTAATATAATTTTCAGGAGTATAATCTCCATTGTTTTCAAGATAAACTGGTTTGGACGAGAAACAAGGTCAATCCATCCATCATATTGTCCTACTGTAGTGTGAAATGCAGGTGTTTTAGAATATCCATTAGAGGTTATAGCCAAAGCAAACACTGCAGATGAAATGTCTTTCCTTGCTCACATAGCCATAAAACATGGTGGCTATACTTTATGATGATCGCCTGAGAAATTCCTTAAAGCCGACGGGAACGGAACACACATCTAGATATTTTTATTTGTTTTTTTTTTCCCTCTCAAATATTTTTCACTAGCTCAAGCAAGGTAACAAAATATTATTACTAATGTTCCTTGTGTGTTTTTGTTAAACGGAGTAATGTGTAAATTAATTTAAAGGGCTTCTTTCTCCTCACATAACGGCAACAACAAATATTTTTCTTAAACTTACTCTGATCTTTGGCTTGGTAAAGATTTAATCCAGCGTCAACTATGTTGTGTGAACAGCAACATTGGGCTTCTATAGGTGTTCCATTAAAACTGGATTTTCAGGCAAAGGTGACATTGTGTGCTCATTTGTATTTCATTTCACAGAATCCCTGCGCTCAGGATGAGTACTGTAATTCTAGGGGATAAAATGGGAAATAAAGGGTTGCAGACCTGTCTAGGCATGTGATGTGCTCACAAGTGATATATATATATATATAATATTATATTATATCATAATATATATAATAAATTACTGGTATATATACCTACACGCACAATTAAAAAACATTACTCAGTGTAACTTTCAGCCAGATGCCTCAGCAAGTTCCGAAGACAGAGGTTAAAATGTATGGATGCCAAGCGACTCCCTATTGTTTAGTGTGAAAACGAGGAAGGGCGTTTGACAGCCCTGTAGTGAGGTGCCATCAAAGACACCTCTCTCCAGAGGTCACTCACGCTTGCCCGTGTGAGTGTACGCAGTATTCCTCTGCGTTTTTGATTTAAATACAATCGTCTACCCCAGAATTATATATATTCTGTCTTGTCCCTTACATATTTGTTTTTATTTTCATTTCACTCTGAGGACAACATCTTCAGCCATTCCGAAAATAAAAACAAATATGTAAGGACAAGACAGAATATATATAATTCTGGGGTAGACGATTGTATTTAAATCAAAAACGCAGAGGAATACTGCGTACACTCAACACGGGCAAGCGGAGTGACCTCTGGAGAGAGGTGTCTTTGATGGCACCTCACTACAGGGCTGTCAAACGCCCTTCCTCGTTTTCACACTAAACAATAGGGAAAAAGGGGTGAAGGGGCAGAGGTGGGTTGAAATAAAGCTATGTATAGTCAAAAGGAAACTCACACGGCCACGTGTGAGTGAGGATTGTAATGGGTATCTTTTCTCCCCTCTGTGGAACTTCAGCAACGCGTTTCGCCCTTCTTGGGCTTCCTCAGGCTCTGCTACTATCCCTGAGTACTTTTATACTACTGTACTTCAGCCACCGTCAGGAGCAGGAAGTAGGAGCGCAGCACACCATCCGGACGCGGAGAGTTAGCTGCGCACTTGAGTATCCTGCACGAACTTTTTCTGTTAAACTGGCTGTTTATATGCTTATCCAGCTCTTAGTCGTTTTGACTAAGTTCTTTTAAATGTTTTGTTGGGGCCTTTGTTCTGTTGGTGTTCAATAAAGATAAAGATCACTTCACCCATGTACTCTTGTGTACCATCGTGTGGACCAGGCACTATTTGAGTGACTACCACACTCAGCTGAGGTTGGATTTGAAGTTCCACAGAGGGGGAGAAAAAGATACCCATTACAATCCTCACTCAAACATGGCCGTGTGAGTTTCCTTTTGACTATACATAGCTTATTTCAACCCACCTCTGCCCTTCACCCCTTTTTTCCTATTGTTTAGTGTGAAAACGAGGAAGGGCGTTTGACAGCCTGTAGTGATGGTGCCATCAAAAGACACCCTCTCCAGAGGTCACTCACGCTTGCCCGTGTGAGTGGGTACGCAGTATTCCTCTGCGTTTTGATTTAAATACAATCGTCTACCCCAGAATTTATATATTCTGTCTTGTCTTACATATTGTTTTTATTTTATTTCACTCTGAGGACAACATCTTCAGCCATTCCTGCAGAGAAGATCTGAGAGGCTTTACTTCGGAACCAGAGGAGAAAGAAAAGTACAAGCGGAGAGGACACAGAAGAGAAAAGCAGCAAAAGTAAAGACACCTTGATGTGAAACATTTACAAAGGCCGTGTAAGTTTTCACGTTATTTTACACTTCATCACAGTCATTAACCACTCATAGTGTTTGAAAAGTCTGTCTAGTCCCTCAACCTGTGCTCCCCCATTTTTGTTTGTTTTTCTACACCTACAAACAATGCAGATACTTATTTGGTAAAAACACAGAAAAAAAGCGCAAAACGCAAATGGTGAAGTATATCAAAGTGGATTATTATTAATAATAAAGGGTGAGTATTCTGCGTATTCAATATTGAAACACAATCGCATTTACGTGTAATCACACACGAAATTACCACACGGCACAACATCAGATGGAATGGTCTGGAGGGTGTAGCTCTGTGTAAATCTGTTCGCAGTCTGGAAATATTGCTGCGTCTCCGCGAATCTCTCACAGTCGCACAGCAACATGGGATGGCATCCGCAGCATCCAGCAAGACCGCTCTTATCACCAGGTCATCTGTCCCGCATTAGACACTATGCACACATAGTTAGAGTCTCCTGCAGCCGGTAAAGTGAAATGCGCAGAGATTACTCCTACTGCGGGCTCAGCAGCTGGCACTCAGCCGTGGTATTCGTCGGTAGACGCGCACTGTGATGACGTCACACGAGCGGATACAGCTTCACATGGGCCGTAATCAATTCAATGCAGGCAGGAAATCATACACTAAAAAATGCTCAAAGAAAATATAATACTGGCAAAGGGGTATTAAAAGGTACCAAAATTGTGACAAAAGTTATCCTACGGTTTCGCAGTGAACAAATGCTTCTTCATCAGGGATAAATTCATTGCCACTACCTCAGAGCTATATACATAAGGCTAATAATTGATTGGTCAACAATTTAGGCCAGAGCCAATCCGATAAGACGCTCAAATGGATGGCGTGACAGTGACTTTAAATAATACATGAGATATAATATACACAATTTTATTCAAATAACACATAGTTTATCTGCAAAAGATTGTGGAAAGAGGGGAAAGAAAAAATGAGAAAAAAACCATGATTAAAAACACAGCATAATTAAATTAAATTACTACAATTATTATGTCATGAATAAAATTTTATATGGCGATTCCCATAAAATAGGAGAAAAACTCCAAGGAATATGTATTGATTTGCTGCTTTGTCAATGGACACTAATGATGAATGAACCTTAACATATGAATATATAACAATAACAGTGCATTAGGAACCCAAACTTAATAAAGAGCCCAAACGTCCAAGTCTTCATTTAAACCCTTTGGGGCCATGCAATTCAATTTAGAATCCAAAAGAATTCCTCAGCAGATAAAGCTTTAAGTCTGTCCCCCCCTCTGTAATTAATAACATGTTTAACCTATAAAGGTTAGGGAGGAGGGATCTTTCTGATTGGTGTACCAAAAAATGTCTGAGACGCATGTTTTTCATAGCCATTCCTAATATACGAAACATGTTCTGTATTCGGACTTTCAAATTAACGTTTAGTTCCTCCCACTAGTGTTAACCCACATGCCACACTCAAGGAGGTAGTACATTGTAGGTTGAATCACAGGTAATAAAATCTTCCACCCTGAAAAATCTCCTTGGTTTTCTTTTGAAGTAAAGGTCTTCCGATTGAGAGTGCATTAAACTTACAGGCAGAACACCTAGCACAGTTAAAATTTCCCATCGGTTTAGTACCAAGCCAGATTTTATTATTACTAAAAACTTGTCATTGTCCAATGTCATAGGGGCTAGATATTTTTTAAATTCGAAGCCTTCCTTAAAATGATCTCGGTCTTTTAGTCAGGTGTTCACATAAAAACTGGGTCATGACTCAGAATGTCCCAATGTTATTGAACACCTTCTCAATACTCCTGTGAGCCTGATAAAGTTTGTTATAAATGCCACATCCGCTTTTATATCCCTATTACCTGATTTTTTAGATTTTTTATATTGCTGAGTCAACGGGTCATTGCGGTCTATACAGTCGAACCTTTCAATTCTCTTTTAAGGTGTGTTCGAATTGATCCTCTCTCCAAAAGACTATAAAGTTTCTGCTTGTGTGTTAAGGTGTATTATTGCTACAGTTTCTTTTGAGTCTCGTGAATTGGCCCCCTGGGATATTCTTAATCTCAGGTGTCCTTGTGATTGCTTGTGCCATGTAAATGATTATTTGTGTCACTTCTTAAAGAATGTTTCAGTTAAACACTCTTCCTTCACAGTGTAGATGTCAATTTAAGGTCTAAATAGTTAATAACATTTCATCGGTCTGAATGTAAAGACCAGATTATAGTCATTATGTTGATGAAAGACAAATTGGTTAACTGATTCCAGGTCACCATCCCAAATCTGACCTGGAATCAGTTAACCAATTCTGTCTTTCATCAACAGTAAGTGACTTAAATCTGGTCTTTACATATCAGACCAGAGAAAAGGTGATTAACTATTTAGACCTAAATTGACATCTACATGTGAAGGAAGAGTGTTAACGAAACATTCTAAGGTAGTTGACACAAATAATCATTTAAATGGCAACAAGCAATCACAAGGACACTGGATTAAGAATATCCCAGGGGGCCAATCACAGACTCAAAAGAAACTGTAGCAAAATGACACCTTTAACACACAAGCAGAGAAACTTTATAGTCGTTTTATTGAGAGAGGATACAATCTGAACACCTTAAAAGAGAACTTGAAAGGGTTCGACTTATGACCGCAATTGACCCGTTGACTCAGCAATATAAAAAAAATATAAAAATTCAGGTTAATAGGGATATAAAGAAAGCGGATGTGGCATTTATAACAAACTTTATTCAGCTCACAAGGAGTATTGAGAAGGGTTCATAAACATTGGGACATTCTGAGTCATGACCCAGTTTTATGTGAAACACCTGACTAAAAGACCGGATTCTTTATAGGAAGGCTTCGAATTAAAAAATACTCTAGCCCCTAGTGACATTGGACAATGACAAGTTTAGTAACAATAAAATTGGGTGGTACTAACACCGATGGGAAATTTTAACTGTGCTAGGTGTTCTGCTGTAAGGTTATGCACTCAATCGTAACTAAGACCTTTACTTCAACAGAAAACAAAGAGAGATTTTTCAGGTGGAAGATTTTATTACCTGTGATTTAACCTTGCTGCGGCAGACTTTATTCTAACAAATCCACCGGTTTTTACCTGGCTGTTCCTGGAATGCGACGCTGTTCACCTGGCGCATGCCGCGTCATTTTGCGCTCCCAGCCACGGGTCAGCCCGGCTGACGCGCGGTTATGGTTTATTGATAATGGTTCGGATTTTAATAGGCTTGCCAATTGCTTCGCGGTGTCCGCCAGATGGCAGAAATTCATGAAGTGTAATGCGCCGAATACAGTAATGTGTCGGCTTGCAGGGGGTTTCGTTGTTAAAAAAGATACTGTACCACAGTGTGCTATTGTAACTTGGCCCTGCACTTGAGACTGAAAGGAAGAGTGCAAAATGTATCATGTAGGCTTTTCATTAAAGAAAGACAAAGACCAGTTTTGGTTACAGGTTTCCCAGAGACCCGCCCGCCATGAGTGTTAAAGTGCAGCCGCTTTCCAACACCCGACAGAAGTCTACGACCGTATTTGATATGGGCACGCGATTAATGCAAACAGAGGAATAGATGGCAACAGTTGCTCAAATTTATCAGTAATTTTATCGAAAACTATGACTTTTTACAATTTTCGCCAACTCTCCATACGTGGAAGCGTGCCAGTAAGGAAAAGGTTATGTAGCGATTCTGTTTTCACCATATTGAGCCCCAATTTGTTGGAGGGAATGGTGTTGTATCACGGATTTTTCCCGTATCTATGATCATGGAGGCGGCAAAAGCTAAGCCTCGGTCCGTTGCGCCGTTGCGCGGGCGGCAATGTAGCGAGTCCCCACCAGCTAGGGAATCCTCGCGAGACGTCCCGGTAACCCACGGCTGAACAGCTGATACAACAACTGTCGCGGTCAGCCGTTGGAGACACCAGAGAATGGTGTGTTTGTACTAGCTTTGACGAGTGACGTTGGGCTGTGAGCCAATGGGAGGGGAGGCTTCGGGAGGAGGGGGCTTCGCGGAGGGGGAGGAGGGGGGTGTGGAGTGAAAGTAGGTGGTGCCTTTTCTGTGTGTGTTGTCTGTGATGTGTGCGTGCCTGTTGTGTGTGTATGTGTGTGACCGAGTGCGTGAGTGCCTGCTCGTCGTGTGTGTGTTGTGTGTGTGTGATGAGTGCGGTGAGTGCCTGCTGGGTGTCGCGAGTTGTGTGTGTATGATGCGTGAGTGCCTGCCTGTGGTGTGTGTGTGTGTGGGTGTGGTGGTGTGTGTGTGTGTGTGTGTGTATGTATGAGTGCCTGCGTGTGTGTGTGTTTATACTACCGAAGCTCTCCAGCTCCAGCCCGAGTCCGTGGAGGGAGGGGGGGGGGAGAGTAGCGGGTCCCTCCGCTCAAGCCACCCCCCCCTCCCTGTCAAACCGCCCCACACACCGCCCACCTCCCGCCTCCGGCTCCCGCTCCCTACAGACGCATATCGCGGGTCTGTGTATCTCAGCGCACGCCCTGTCAGCCGTGGTGGGCGCTGACTTGGGTAGCGGGGGGCCTTAGCCTAAGGGTCATGTTAAAAACCAACTAAGAAGCGACAGTGCTGCCAAAGCAATGCTCACAGCACCAGCACCAGCACCAGACCGGCTTCCAATTGACGGCCACAGTCAGTGACAACCACTGAGCTGATGGCGGATTTCGCGTGCAGTTCTTTTTTTTGATGAAGTTTCTGTATGTACACTAAGCGTTTCCAGCCTCACCTGGTACTGATAAGGTGGACTAGTCCCGCTGCAAACTATCGAGTGGATGTGAAGAAAGTAGCTGGATTGGACAGTGGACCGGCGCCGGCCAGCACTGAATGGGAGGAAATTCTATGTGAGTACTGTATTGTTTGCCCGCGTATTATTTTGGGTGGGCTGGCTGGGACTTCCTTTCGTGGGGCTGACCATTTATGTACTATTAAAACTTTTCTTTTTGTTTTCCTCAGAAAAGAAAACGGCTAATGGGGGGATTTCGATGGATAATATTGTACTGTGGCTTGCTGATGTCTTTCCGTCCGTTACAGTATAACTGTGTAATAAACCCGAAAAAATAAAAACTGAGCATTTAGTCTACATGTTCGATATCGTTTCATTATGTGGTCCTTCAACAGTATACTGTACTTGGTTTCATAACATGCCTCACATCTATGCGGCAAAAAAGAATTTATTTCCTAGTGCCCTAGAACAGAGTTCCCACCCAATTGTCCTGTGAACTTGACCGAGGCCCTAATGTAGTTCCCACGCCAAGTGCGTGAATATAATGTACAAATAACCCGTTTCTGTGGTCCTGAGCGGGTTGAAAAGCTCGCCTTGGTCCTCATGCGGACCGAGGACCCTTTGCTCGATAGTGCAAAATACAGCCTTGCAAGACCCACGGAAACCGGGAGAATACAACAAATACAGTTTAAAGCACATTACAAGTGGCTTTTTTCTGCCATTGCAAGTCAATGGCCCACAAAAAAAGAAACCGTGAACTTTAACATTACCTCCCTTGACTCCGTTCCTGTTGGCCACGACGGGTCGCAATTTGACATGTACAATCCTGCCGCAAACTAGACTGACATGGTGACCGAATCTGAGCCTCTAGGTTTGAACAGAAACGGTCAGCTTTGGGGTTCCAGGTTTCTGCTCATTCTGACATGCCGGTTCAAATCTTGTCCGCCATTACGTCAATGGTAGGAACCCTCCTCGCCGGCGTTGACCCTTTCTCGCCGCCATCTACCTGCTCGGGCACCCTGTTGGGGTCAAGTAGGGGTTCCCTAACATCTTGGGGCAAAGAAATTTTATTTTAGGTGGCCTAGAACAAAGTCCTCATGCCAATTGAACTAGTTTTCCCACACCAATTGCCCTAGATTCCCACGCCAATTTGCGCGACCCTGGCAGTAAAAAAACAGTGCAGCAAGCCTCGACATTTGTTACTCTGTATTTGTATACAGTTACACTAACTACAACAGGAGCAATTGGAAACAAGCACAGTACAAGTAAGGACAAATCAAACATGTTTCTTTTATTGGTTTGCCAGTCATTTCAAAAACATGTTATTTTACTCAAATACCAGTACAATGTTCAAGCATTTGGTAACATCATCCTTTATTAAAGCAAACACGTACTGTATACAGTACAGTAAGTGGGGGATGGTGCGACAAACTGGTACAGTCCGACCTGCACCAGGTTCAGTCCGAAGAGGCAGCAAACAGGGCGGTTTTCAGGGCAACATTGCAAAAAACGTGACTGTTTGCGGCCCTCAGGATGGAGTTGTGAATGTCCTGTGTAAAAAAACACACCAACAACATCTCTCTTTAAGTACAGCAGGTACAGTAGGGCACAAACATCTCAGTTATCAAACAGTTCAGCACAAACAGTTGATCCACTGAAAGTCCCCCATGTCCAGCCATGGCCGAGTCCTTGCATGGCGCAAACGCATTAATGCAGTCTCGAACGCCTCTTTCATTACAGGATCTGTAACTGGATAAAAAGCGCCGCATTTCTCCACAATTTTTTTCTTAAAATTGACAGGAAGCGCCTTTTTTTGGCGTTCCCATCGTAGAGTTCAATTTTAACCACCCACTAGGACAAAGAGTAGGGACATGCGGCTTAAAAATGATCCAGGCATTTAATTGTGGGGTACAACAGCACTACTCACCCTATACTTATCCTGAGCGCCGGTTGCCAGACCGTAAAGGGTTGATGTCGGCACTGTTCGATGAGAA
>WSYH01011382.1:0-20933 GCA_036426205.1 Ascaphus truei | reverse complement strand
ACCTTAAGGTTGGAGGAAAGGAAATTTCACCAGCAACAAAGGAAAGGGTTCTTTACAGTAAGGGCAGTTAAAATGTGGAATTCATTACCCATGGAGACTGTGATGGCAGATACAATAGATTTGTTCAAAAAAAGGTTGGACATATTTTTAGATGGGAAAGGTATACAGGAATATACCAAATAAGTATACATGGGAAGGATGTTGATCCAGGGATTAATCCGATTGCCAATTCTTGGAGTCAGGAAGGAATTAATTTTTCCCCTTAATGGGGTTTTTTATTTGCCTTCCTCTGGATCAATAAGTAAGTATAGATATAGGATAAAGTATCTGTTGTCTAAAATTAGCACAGGTTGAACTTGATGGACCTACGTCTTTTTTCAACCTCATCTACTATGTAACTATGTAACTATGTAACCTATTAATTCTTAGTGCCACGTTTTGATAATCTTTTTCTTGCTTAATCCTCTGCCAGTTTCTACCAGACCAAGGACACACCTGTCCATGGACTTTATCGTACAGTTACCGCCATCAAAGGGTATGATGGCCATTCTGGTAGTGGTCGATCGCTTCACAAGACAGGCTCATTTTGTACCACTTGAAAGTTATGCACTGCCTTCAAACTTTCTGAAATTTTCACCAAGGAGATATTTCACCTTCATTGTATTCCGACTGAGATAGTTTCTGACCATGGCTCCCAGTTTATTGTAAAGTTTTGGAGAGCATTATGCAAATCAATGGGGATCTCACTTCTCATCGTCATCTCACCCTCAGTTCAATGGCCTCACGAAGAGGACCAATCAATCCTTGGAGCAATTTCTACATTGCTTCGTCTCTGAAAGTCAGGATATCTGGGAGGATCTTCTTCATTTGGCAGAACCTGTTGAGACACAACATTACACAAGAGTCCTCCCATCGTCTGTCTCCTGTTCTTTAGTTCCAGCAGGACGATGATAAAGTCCAGGAGCTACAGTCTCTGTGAAAGAAGATTCATGCAAACCTAACTAAAGCCTCCCTTCAGCAGGATCATGCGGATAAGTGTCAATGACCAGCTCTGCAGTACACGGTTGGAGATCACATCTGGCTAGCTACTGTATCTGAATATTCCTTCCCTGAAGCTCGGGCCTAGGTTTATAGGTTCCCTACAAGATTATGAAACATGCAAATACCTTAAGGATTTCTCCTGTCTTCCTTGTGTCGCTACTAAAGGCGGTGGTCCACAACAACTTCTCTGCTGCTCCCACCTTTCATGACCGGTTCTGGTGGATGGTCAAGAGGAGTATGTAATTCTCCAGATTCTGGATTCCCGTTAATCTCAAGGTAGTCTCCAGTACCTAGTATCTTAGAAGGGATATGGTTGTAAGGAATCGGGGAGCACGTCCTCCATGGCACACTCCCTCCTTACCTGATGTCTTGCGCAACCCCACTGTCCTTACAGCATGCGCACGCGCAACCACAGGAGCTTTCTAGATGTCGTGGAGTCTGGTTCCGCTCCCCCCGCTTGCGACGCGCATCAGTGCTGCAGGCGCGCACATGTGACGCATGTGCACTTCTCCCAAGCTGCGAGTCAACTTTCTTAATCATGCCCACCTATCTCCTGTGTCTCCCCTGTCCGTGCCTCAGCAGAGGCCGCGCCTCCACTCTGCCCTCCTCTCTCATTGGTCATGCTGGCCCATATATGCTTAGCTGTGCCGCTTGCACTTTGGCTGGGCATAGTTTCAATTAGCGCTGTTCTTCCACTTCCTTGTTCCTTGTCCTGCCTTGATTTGTCTCCTAGCTCCTTGTTTCAGATTGACCTCCTGTGTACCGACCCAGCTATTATTTTGGACCCCGCACTTCTGACTTACCGACCAGCTTACCTCTGACCTTCCGCATCTCTCTAATCCTGACCATGGCTTACAGATCTCTTCTCTTCTATTGGCTCCAACCCCTGACCCCTGACCCCTGACCACGGCTAAACGGACACTGACCATTCTACTGGCTCCTACCTCAGACCTCGACAAGTACCTAACCATTCTACTCTCTCCAATCCTGACCCGGCTCCTGACCATCCGCACTCCAAGCGTGTCCCCGTGGCTGTGGGTGGCATTTTTACCCATTCCCACCTCAGTACCGGGGTCCCGCCTTGTTTGTGGTGAGCACAGTGTTACAATTATCCAGATGAGAATTTCTGGGTGTCCACACTTCCTCCTTGGTCCGAGGTTTCAACCTGAGGTTCCCAGACAAGCCCATCTAAATCGTCCAATTGATTCTGAAAGAGGGGGGGGGGGAACTATGATGTGGCAAAATCCTTTCTGGGTTTTCAGGTTCCAGTTCGGGATTTTGATCTTGGTTGAACTTTGTGGTCGAATCATTTATCTTTGTCTATGGCAACTTTCTTTATGTTACGCCGGTGCTGCCCGCAGACCAGACCCGTTCCTTTCACTGAGGTGAGGAACGTATAGAAGCACGCACCCGCAGCAAAGGGAGCGTGTCCGGAGTGTGGTGATTTTGGCGTTGCCAGGCCAGGTGTATTTCGCTAGCAATACTTGCCGGTACCGGTGTAGAAATGCCGTTGTCGTTGCCGTTAGCCAAGGTCTGGGATTGGAGAATACTGGAAGGTCGTTTGTCCAAACAGGGGTCTAGAGCCAGAGAGAGACGTCCGCCAAGCCAAGTCGTAACCTGAGTGAATGAGAGAGAAAACGCCAGAGTAGAAATCCAAGTGAAAACTATGTCGAGCAATGAATGATAGGAAGGACTGGCATTATAAAGTGTGGCTGACCAATCAGAAGTGAAGGCAGACCTGGAGGACTGCGTGGAGCCATCCTGGATAGGTTCCCTTGATTGGCAGGCAGGTGAGGACTCTTGTCTTGACAGGAGATCATATTCCTGTATTGGGGGCGGGTCTTCACTGCCAGAGCAGTGAATAAATTAACTTCGCCCGGCGCGCGCTGTTCAGGCGCGCGCCCGAGCAACATGGCGGCCATGTGAGGTACTGCTGGAAACCGGGGACGCCGAGGACGACGGGGAACCCCCAGAACCGACGGAGGTGAGTGGCGCTGGCGAGGGGTGCGCGCCACGGCAGCAGGAGGGAATATATCAGCAGAGGAACCAGGGTGCGGGCGCCGCGATCCCTGATTCCTCACACTTTAAAAGGACATCCCTCTGAGCAGGACGTTGCCGAGCAAAGCTCCAGATCATGTTGAGTTCATGAAACGTGCTTACTCCTATTGTCATCCACATTTATAGACCTGACTCATGTCCTCGACTATCCTTGTCTTCAGCCTGCCTCATCTTCTGCACATACCTTGACTATCCTTGTCTTGAGTCTGCCTTGACCTCTGCATCTACACCGACTATGCAACTGTGCTGCCAGCCGTGACCTTTATCCTATTTTGCAGTACTCTATCAGGACTCTGTCCCTTGGCTCAGGTCGGTTTTTTCACCTTCCTACCTCTGCCCTGCGGGTCCGCTTCCTGCTTGAGATGAGCATCATTACACTGGGTAAACCATAATTCTCTTGAGCAGCCTGTATCTCAACAATATCTTTTTTTTACAGACATGTCAATTCAGAGTATATTGTATACTGCACCGACACACTTTATTCGAGCAAATACCCAGTATGTACCTGGCAGATACCTGGAATGCGCCGCTCCTCACCTCTGACAAGCCCCGTTGCGTTTGCCTTCCCAGCCTGGGTTCATGCCTGGCTGATGGGCGGCTGATCTGTTAAATGATAATGATTAGGATTTAATAGGCTGCAATGCTTCGCGTGTCTACCAGATGGCATAAATTCATGAATTGTAATGCAGTGTATATATATATACTGTGCAGTATTGCAGCCAGCGGGAATAAAATGCTTCAATCCCTGCCTGGAAAATACCTCAATGCACTCGGGCAGAAAACAGTCACAAACCTCAATACACCCGGGTATACCCGAATTCGTGGGACTAGCCGAGCTCGAATAAAGTGTGTCGCCAGTGTACCTGTAAACTCATAAAGTCTTCCTCCGGATATGAATCTTGGGAAACAGGGGGTCCCCAGACCACAAATGAATGGGGTACAGCTCTGAAGACCACCTGCTTCAAACCTTTGTAAAATAATAAATAAAAAAAGCTTAGTTACCTTAGTGGCTAGCCTTACACACAAATAAGCATATGCCCCCTCTAGACTAAAGCCTAATATCACTATTAACCAAATGTGGCTAATAGTATTTTTGGGCAATACCTCCTCTTTCCAAAAAAGAACATTAAAACAAATTTTAAAAATTAAATCATTGAATATTTATATGGATAACTAGACACTCAAAATGTAGAGCCTAGATAGACACATTTGCAATTAATATTGAGCTATAATTAGAAGAAAACCCATTAATATTATTTAAATACATTAATAACTCACCATTATATTACCTTAGTGCTAACCACTATGGTAATGAATGGTTAAACTTTCAACACCTCCCCTCTCCCCCCCTGGAGGCCCAACAGCCTATCCCAGGCAAGTAGCCCCTTCAACCACTTCCTACCCCCTACAAAACAACCTACTGACAATCAATGGATAAAAATATTAAAGAATCTGTTAGCAGGTTTATTCTTACTTGCATAAAACAAAGCAACAATAAACCAAAATGCCTAGCTCATCTTTGAGCACTAACTACACAGTACTCATCTTGACCTAACTATCTTGGATGGCTACCCTACTTACAGGTCAAACAAGATTCAGGGATAGCTGGATCACAGGCAGTGTAACAAAGGCAGACTAAATTGTCCTTATTTTAGGCTCTTCTCCTGTGCCAGGCATGTCTTCTGGGCAGCTTTACTTCATCCTAACTAACCTGGTCCACGGCCGCAGGGTCTTGCCACTTCTAGCTACACAATTAAGCTAGTTCCCACAGCCTCCTAACCTGTTTCTGCATGCTCTGCATGTTCTAGAACAGGTAGCATTGTCAGAGAACCACTTCCTACCTTTTAAAGACCTGTTCTTGTCCAAATACTAGCACAGCATATTTTATTTATTTATTTATAAAATATTTTACCAGGAAGTAATACATTGAGAGTTACCCCTAGTTTTCAAGTATGTCCTGGGCATAGAGTTATCATGACAAATAATACATTGTTACAAATACATAGTTCCATAAGTGAACAGGGTATTCATTATATACAAGATATTGCATGCACACTTAAAGATAATATATATTATAGGCATATGTAACAGTTACAGACCAGATTAAAACGTGAGACAGCTTTAATATTGAAATAATTCAGACTGGTGGTGGCTGTGAGAGTCTCCGGTAGATTGTTCCAGTTTTGGGGTGCACGGTTAGAGAAGGAGGAGCGGTGGATACTTTGCTGAAACTTGGGACCATGAATAGACTTTTGGAGTCAGATCTCAGTTGATAAATGCTGCATGTGGTAGGGGTGAGGTGCTTATTCAGGTATACGGGTAGCTTGCCCAGAAAGTATTTGAAGGCAAGACAGGGGAGATGAACTTTGCACCTCGCCTCAAGTGATGACCAATCTAGTTCTTTGAGCATTTTGCAGTGATGTGTGTTGTAGTTGCATTGGAGAACAAAACAGCATATTTAATTGTAGAGGGTATTAAGTTTGCTATGGTGGGTTTGGGGTGCCGAGCCGTGTACTATGTCACCATAGTGATAATTGGCTTTAGCATCTGCTGTGCGATACGCTTTCTGACCAGCATACTTAGGGAGGATGTGTTCCTATAAAGTACACCTAGTTTAGCATTGGTTCTGATGTGGAGCTCAGTCATTGGAAGCTTTAAAAATATAGCCTTGGTCCCAAATACAATTTTTACAGTCTTGTCAGTGTTTAAAAACATTTTGTTTTTTGAAATCCAATTCTCAAGTCTCAAAAAGTCAGATTGAAGTATGTGTTCAAGGTCGGAGAGGCTAGGGCTGTGTGCATACTGTATAAGATTTTGTAATCTGCAAACATGTGTATTGAAGCTACCTTACAAGCTGTATGAAGATGATTGATGAACACTGAGAAGAGTAGGGGCCCCAGAACAGAGCCTTACGGGACACCACAGGTGATATCCAAGGAGTTGGAGTTAGAGCCTGAGATAGACACATGTTGGGATCTTCCTTGAAAGGTAGGAATGAACACAATTTAAAGCATGCTTCCCTATTCCAGATTACACTGGAGTTTGTTAAACATGATAACACGATCAACAGTATCAAAAGCATTTGCAAAATCTAGGAATATTGCACCAGTGAGTTGTCCCAGTTCCATTCCACACTGGATCTCATTGCAAACTTTTAGCAGGGTAGTTTCCATGAAGTGTTTGGGACGAAAGCCAAATTACAATTGGCTAGGGAAATTTTTCTTGGTATAGTAATCGCTTAATTGGGAGTCAACACATTTTTCCATGACTGGATAGTTTTGGAAGAAGAGAGATTGGCCTGTAGTTGGAGACAGTGTTTTTGTCCCCACTTTTGAAGATTGGGACAACTGTGGCAATTTTCCAGTTCTTAGGAATATTTATTTATTAATAAAATATTTTACCAGGAAGTAATACATTGAGAGTTACCTCTCGTTTTCAAGTATGTCCTGGGCACATAGTTAAGACAAATAATACATGGTTACAGATACAGTTACATAAATGAACAGGGTATACATTATATACAAGACATTGCATGCACAGTTAAAGAAACTATATATTATGGGCGTATGAAACAGTTACAGACCAGATTAAAATGTGAGACAGCCTTAGATTTGGAAAACTGGTGGTGGATGTGAGAGTCTCTGGTAGGTTGTTCCAGTTTTGGGGTGCATGGTTAGAGAAGGAGGAACGGCCGGATATTTTGTTGAGCCTTGGACCATGAACAGTTTTTGGAGTCTGATCTAAGATGATAAGTGCTGCATGTGGTAGGGGTGAGGCGCTTATTCAGGTATACGGGTAGCTTGCCCAGAAAGTATTTGAAGGCAAGACAGGAGAGATGAACTTTGCGCATAGTCTCGAGTGATGACCAATCTAGTTATTTGAGCATTTCGCAGTGATGTGTGTTGTAGTTGCATTGGAGAACAAAAACGACAAATTGAATTGTAGAGGGTGTCAAGTTTGCTAAGGTGGGTTTGAGGTGCCGAGCCATATACTATGTCTCCATAGTCAATAATTGGCATTAGCATCTGCTGTGCGATACGCTTTCTGACCAGGAGACTTAGGGAGGATTTGTTCCTGTAAAGTACCCCTAGTTTGGCATAGGTCTTGGTTGTCAGGGTATCAATGTGCATCCCGAATGTTAAGTGGGAGTCAAACCATATGCCCAGGTATTTAAAACTAGTGACAGGGGTTAGGGTGGTGTTAGTGTTGGTTCTAATCAGGAGATCAGTCGCTGGAAGCTTTAAAAATTTAGTCTTAGTCCCAAATACCATTGTTACAGTCTTGTCAGTGTTTAAAAACAGTTTGTTTTGGGAAATCCAGTTTTCGAATCTCAAAAAGTAAGACTGAAGTATGTGTTGAAGGTCAGAGAGGCTATGGCTATGTGCATATAGGATTGTGTCATCTGCATACATGTGTATTGAGGCTTCCTTACAAGCTGTGGGAAGATCATTAATGAACACTGAGAAGAGTAGGGGCCCTAGAACAGAGCCTTGCGGGACACCACAGGTGATATCCAGGGGGTTGGAGTTAGAGCCTGAGATGGACACATGTTGGGATCTACCTGATAGGAAGGACTGAAACCAGTTTAAAGCATGCTTCCCTATTCCAGAGCTCTGGAGTTTGTTAAGCAGGATAGTATGATCAACTGTATCAAAAGCCTTTGTAAAATCTAGGAACAAAAAAATCTACTCGCACCTATTACCAAACGTGTGCTGCTTGGGCCAATAGGAGCTCGCCACGATGTTAAATCCACTCGCCCGGGTCGAGCAAATGTATAGGTTTGTCGAACACTGTATATATATATATATATAAATATATATTATATATACACATATATACACACACACACACACACTGTATATAATTTGTGTGTGCTGCATATCTTATTGTCCGAGTACAATATTCTGAGTATATTACCAAAAAAAAACCCTTCAGGAACGGAACCTTTAATTTTAACTGTTCCAATGAGAAAGCGTGTTTCGTTTTAAGACGTTTCACTATACAATGCCATTTGGAGTAACGCATTGTGTCGGATAACCGAGGACAGGCTGTATTAACTAAGGTTTCGTTTGTTCACATGTTATCACTACAAACATGTTAGATACAGAATGATAAACAACATTAACTAGTCTGCATAATGAGACATAATGTCATGTAAACTGCTGCTTTGCCTGCCATTTCTATTACTGACTAACCAAGATTCCCCAGTCACATAACATTATTATGTAGCCATATGCAAAGTACACAAATTAGGAAGATATGCACTGCATTTCGGCATATATAACTTTTTGTTTATGTTTAAAATGATTGTAGTTTTACAAAGGGGCGTACACTTAGTCAACTTACATTTAAGGGCTGCGCACGAATATCTCTGATTTCACCCGCCATTGCACAGCACGGTTCAAAATATTGGCACGTATATCGTTAACTGGATCTTACCTTCTTACGTAATGTGTTCCGGCATATTGTGATCTTCACAGCGCGATCTCTGTTATATTATCAGAAGCAGCCGAAAAGGTAAAAGAGACACGTTAATTTACACAAAGAAAAACTTTTTTTCCCGTATGGTACGCGCATGCGTCATGAATCCAACGCATATGCCTGTCATTCGGGAACAAAAGATTCACACAGTGTATAAACTATTTACACTATAGTTACCTGCATTATATTGCATTCATATTCGGTGCAGGCATGGAAGGGGTGTTTGCGAAGTAGCCGCTGTAGTCAATCAATTCATTGTTCTGTGGGTTCAGCTGTGTAGGGTTGTAGCTTACTCCATAACTGTTTGAATCTTGTACAATGTACGGAGGCGGATACAGAGAGTAACTTTGTGTCATTTCATCTGTTCGAGCAAACTCGGTATTATGCATGTTATCGTAATAACTTGCTCCGTTATGGTTATGGTATTGGTAGGCAAACTCCGGTTGAAAATAGACATTCTGCTGAACATTTAAGGCACCGCTGCGGGCACCTATATCATGGTAGTTGTGTCCGACAATTGTGTGTCTTTTGACATTTCCATTCGCAGACATACGCATACCAGATTCATGAACTGATCAACAGCCACCCCTGTTTCCGCCAGATGCTGGGTTTCGAATAAAAGAAGCATTGGTTGATAAAGTCAGCGGATTGAATTTTTCCAGACCTTAGGTTGCGGATGATTTTGATAATAATGGTAGTTATCCGTAAGATATTGATAGATTTGTGAGACCGTACCTTTTTTGTTCCTTTCATTTTCAATGCCGCTATATATTAGCTTGGTGTAAGAAAACGGAGGCTTTTCCGGAGAACACATCTCAAACGGCATGTATTTTCAGGGAATGGAGTACAGTAACCAAAACTATCCCTTAATTGAAGGTTCTTACAAAGTATCAAAACATTCATTATGTGCACAACACTGTACAAGGTCATTATACAAAGAAAGAAGTGTCCATGTATTCTTCTCCCACATACAGGTGTTCTGTATCTTATGAAATTTATGCTTGCGTATTATACATGATTCAGTAGCAAAACTCAGAAACACACTTTGGATAGAATATTGTTTGGAAAGAGAAAGAGCGGACCCCGCATCCACAAGATGAAATAAAAGTAACTGATTACAACTATAAATAAGTACTATATAGTAAGTCAGTGGTGCTATAAGGGCCAAAATATGTAATATGAGAAAAGAAAAAAGAAAGCCCCAAATAATAGCACTCTAATATACCAAATCAATATGCAAATACAAATTTTATTGAATAAATTGTCACAGAACAAAAGGTCTAAAAGAAAGCAGAGAATAATTAAAAGCAGGCATAGATCCCCTGTGCGTATGGCTTGACAATAATCCTCTAATAGTGAATTCAAAGATGGACAAGACGTCCCAATTGAAAAAGTGTGTACCCTTGAGTATATAAGACAAGGGGAGTATATATGCTGCAGTGAAAAGGCTGTAATGACAGAGGAGTGGCAATAACCATGTAATCAAATCGCATCAAAGCTCATTCCTATGAAATCTTATATAATAATCTCTAGGAGTAGAGTACATCAGTACAGTGTAAGAGCAATATATATGAAGCTAGGAAAAGCACTCCAAATAGCTGCATACCCTAAATCACATGCCACATAATCATAAAACACACATATAATCTGTAGAGGAAGCAAGCAGCAATATCTCAAAACATAGTTACGTGTCCCTGAGGGGGGACAAACAAGGGGATCCTGCCTACAGCACCCACTCCTACGCGTTTCGGCCAGATGCCTTCAACTGGGAGTGGTGGGGTAAGCAGGATAGTGTGCAGACTTAAAAAGGATTACAATTAAGCCCTAAAGCATCATCACCTGTTGAAATTTCACCAGAGTACAGTTAATCTAAATAGTTAACAGGGGTGTGCATCATGAACCTACCCACTGCGCATGTCCCAGAAAAAACGTCATAAACAGAAGCTCAGCAAAGGATGGGCAATATGCTGCTTTCCACCATACCTATTAAGCTGGCAGCTTTCTGTCTCCACACAATGAAGTGCGCTCGCGTGTGACGTCATCCAGAGGCACCCAATACACGGATACATGTCTCTTCTCCTTACACTCCTCTGATTGGGAGGCGGAGCCACACTAGTCTTAGATTGAGCATGTGCAGGCAGACTGATGTATTCTGTGCACTGAAAAACTTTCATATGCACGGAGCTTCAACCTGCACATGTGCTGTGTGCCCTGCTTAATGGATGACCTCACATTAAAGGCACAGCTACATTAGTCTCTGGTCTTAACTGTAACGATGCGCGGAACACGCCCCCTGCGGCGTGTCCCTTCCTTACCTGTTTACTTCTGATCGCTGCCCTCTAGCTGCGAGTCAAGATCCTGTGTCTTTAAGGATTCTGAAGCAAGCAACGCCATCTTGCTTTCTGGCAAACTCTGCCCTCTTCGTCCTGTCAGGAAGTAAGCCTCTCTTTGACTTTCTCTCTGCTATTAGTCTTTTGCTTCCAGCCCTGGTGCCTGCTAGTAATTCATCGCATACCTGCCGGACCTCCTGGGACTTTACTTATCTCGTGGATTCCGGAAGACTGGGACAGTCACTCTTATACTACTAAGGTTAGTTTTACCGTCGGGTAGTGTAGGTACCTGCTAAGTAGGGTTCACCTTGACTGGTAGCAGCTTATTAATCCTTGGCCAATGGATTAGACTAAGAACCCTTATGTTATTTAGTTTCGCTGCACCTTGCTGTTTTTGTTACTATGCTTAAGAAGTCTGGACGTTCTCCAAGAAGCAATCCTTCTCTGGGTTTACCTTGTGCTCTGGACTCTATGCCATGTCCTGTACCTTGTTCCTGGTTTCTGTTTCCAGACTCCCGTGCTGAAGCGTTGGCTTCCCACAACCCCCGCATTGGTGCCTTAGAACGCGCGCACTCCCGCTCTGCTGTCAGAGCATGCGCGCACTTGCAGCTGGATCACTCGTGTCTCTGAGTAGGCACCGCACCTCCGGACGCGTCACGCATTCTCATGCGCGCGGCGCGGTCACGTGACTACGTGCGGCGATCCCCAGCTGCGCGGCAACTCACTCCCTTCGTATCCCCTGCGGCCTTCCCACCTCGCTACTGGGCCCTTCCCTTTCTCTCTGCGCTTGTGAGGAGAGCACAAGCGTGACATTATGCTCGGCCAAACAAACGTACCCCCAGAGGTGGCCCAGCCTGTCTCCATGTTCCATGCCATGTTCGTGTCCATGTTCCTGAGGCCTGCTGCTAGCTCCATGCAGAGGCCCGTTCCTGTACCCCTGTAACGTTGGGAGATCCTATAGTCCCCCCTAGTCTAGTAAGGATCGTTCGGAGTCCGATCCTGAAGGGGGGGATACTGTAAGGAATCGGGGAACACGCCCCCTGCGGCGTGCTCCCTCCTTACCTGCCGCATCTCAGTTCCCGCTCTCCTTATAGAGCATGCACGCACCCGCGGTTCCCTACTCGTAGCACGGAGCTCGGCCACCCCCGGTCGCGTCACGCATTCTCTCACGCGTGGCGCGTACACGTGACGGCGTGCGCCGCTCTCCAGCTGCGAGTCAACTTCACGCCCCCTTGTGGCGTATTCTCTACCCATGCCTAGTTTCTCTGATGTCTCTCTGAATGGCATGCGCCGTCCTCTAGCTACGAGTCAAGATTCCCTGTTGATTCCCTGTGTGGCGGGCGCTGCCCTCTTGCCTAGTTTCCCTGATGTCTCCCTGTATGGCTTGTGCCGCCCTCTAGCTGCGAGTCAAGATTCCCTGTTGATTCTCTGTGTGGCGGGCGCTGCCCTCTAGCTGCGAGCCTACCTTCCTATGCATCGCTGCCCCCTAGTCTCTTGGATCGCTCGGAGTTCGATCCTTAAGAGGGAGGTACTGTAACGATGCGCGGAACACGCCCCCTGCGGCGTGTCCCTTCCTTACCTGTTTACTTCTGATCACCGCCCTCTAGCTGCGAGTCAAGATCCTGTGTCTTTAAGGATTCTGAAGCAAGCAACGCCATCTTGCTTTCTGGCAAACTCTGCCCTCTTCTTCCTGTCAGGAAGTAAGCCTCTCTTTGACTTTCTCTCTGCTATTAGTCTTTTGCTACCAGCCCTGGTGCCTGCTAGTACTCATCGCATACCTGCCTGGACCTACTTGGGACCTTTACTTATCTCCTGTGGATTCCGGAAGACTGGGACAGTCACTCTATTAACTACTAAGGTTAGTTTACCGTCGGTAGTGTAGGTACCTGCTAAGTGGGTTCACCTTGATGTGGTAGCAGGTTATAATTCCTTGGCCAATGGATTAACTAAGAACCCTTATGTTTATTTAGTTTCGCTGCACCTTGCTGTTTTGTTTACTATGCCTTTAAGAAGTCTGGACGTTCTCAAGAAGCAATCCTTCTCTGGATGTTAATTGTGCTCTGGACTCTATGCCATGTTCCTGTACCTTGTTCCTGGTTTCTGTTTCCAGACTCCCGTGCTGAAGCGTTGGCTTCCCACAACCCCCGTGTTGGTGCCTGAGAACGCGCGCACTCCCGCTCTGCTGTCAGAGCATGCGCGCACTTGCAGCTGGATCACTCGTGTCTCTAAGTAGGCACCGCACCTCCGGACGCGTCACGCATTCTCATGCGCGCGGCGCGGTCACGTGACTACGTGCGCCGATCCCCAGCTGCACGGCAACTCACTCCCTTCGTATCCCCTGCGGCCTCCCCACCTCGCTACTGGGTCCTTCCCTTTCTCTCTGTGCTTGTGAGGAGAGCACAAGCGTGACATTAACATAGAAAAGGCAAAATGAACCTTCTTTACATATAACATCTTCCAAATGTTTAAATAATGTCCATATATGAAAGAACAGTTATTTTAGAGTACCAAAATAAACTGTACTATTCCATTGGTACAGATAATATTCCAATAATTAATAGGTACATATCTAGGGGACGCTGTAATAATGTAAAGCATGTTACACAGATCAGAAACTTTCATATGCACGAAGCTTCAACCTGCACATGTGCTGTGTGCCCTGCTTAATGGATGACCTCACATTAAAGGCACAGCTACATTAGTCTCTGGACTTAACATAGAAAAGGCAAAATTAACCTTCTTTACATATAACGTCTTCCAAATGCTTAAATAATGTCCATATATGAAAGAACAGTTATGCTAGAGTACCAAAATAAACTGTACTATACCATTGGTACAGATAATATTCCAATAATTAATAGGTACATATCTAAGGGACGCTGTAATAATGCAAAGCATGGTACACAGATCAAAATCAATGAAACAATGCATGGTTCACGACACATAATTATTACAAAGGGAAATACCAAAACGTCATTACAATTACACAAAATGTATACAGGATAGTTAGAAGATCATATCAATGAAATGATGAATTACGCAGAGCCACTAAGAAAGTTCCTGTTATATTGTATCCTTAAGCTCTCCTTTTATCCCCAAGGAATATAAGTGGCTAAAAGAGTCTCGCTTAAGGGACATCAGAGGGGTAGAAGTATGTATCAATCTTCAATCAATAAGGAGACATGAAGACCCATATTCCAGGACATCCACAAGATCACCAAAGATTATGAATGGACAGGTAGAAGATCAACTCGATGAACAAATAAATCACTCCAAACACCAAATAGCGTTCCTATTATGTTGTATCCTATAACTCGTATCATGTCTCCAGAAGAATATATAGAGTAAAGTAAATGTTTTAATATTAGGATGAGAATCTCATACACACCTCTCTCTCTCCCCCTCCCCCTCCTTTTACTCCTCTTGTCCAACTATAGGATCCTGGGTTTGCATGTTTCCACATTGATTGAGGATTGAAGTACATCTCTACCCCACTGCCGTTCCTTAAGAGAGACATTTACGCGCCAAGAGCGAAGAGAGAATGGTGCGAAGCGGCTCGGAATCAGAGGAGGAGGACGGTGAGGAGAACCCCAGAGACAATCAGATAATGAGAAGGAGGGACATGACGGAATTTTGCCTAGACATTAAGAAATGTCTACAGACGGAACTGGCTGCATTGTGGGCAGATATTTGTGGGATCGGAGAGAGGACGGACTCCTTGGAAAAAAAATGGATGCCACAGTGAAATCGCTCCATAGAACTGATAAACAAGTGGCACCGGTACAAGAGTCGGTCAAGGAACTCATGGACAGGCAGGAAGATGCTGACAACCGGGACCGTCGGAACAACGTGCGAGTAAGGGGAGTGCCAGAAACTGAGACTGACCCAGAGTAGTTTATGGGGAAATGGCTCCAACAGCTTATGCCTGACCGAACAGTGCAAGATCTGCACCTAGATCGCTGCCACAGAGCATTGAGAGCACGACCTCAGCCTGGAGACCCACCAAGAGACATTATTGCCCAGTTCCACTTCTTCAAAATTAAAGAGGCATTTGGACAAATGACCAGAAATGAAGTGGAATTCGAAGGCTATAAGCTACACGTCTATCAGGACATCTCCCCCACCACCCTATTAAAACGGAAGCAGCTAGCCCCAGTCACCAAAATCTTACGAGATGCAGGGACCCGGTACAGGTGGCTGTACCCGTTTGGGCTACTGGTGGTCCAGAACGGAACGGCCAACACCCTGAGACTCCCTGAAGAGGGAGCGAATTTCCTCACTAAACTGGGGCTCCAGGACAAAATCCCGGAGGAGATGGCAGCAGGAAGATCAGCCCCAGAACCAGCCTGGACAGACAACAGAAGAGGGGACAAGAAGAAGCAACCCCGCAATCCAAAGTGAGGCCCCGCTCCAAGTTAAAGTTAAGCACCGTCACCTACCTGCTCCAGTTGGGGTCTAGTTACTGTTATGAGCCCAGTTCAGGACTCCCTCAGGTCAGTCGCCACCCCCGTCCCTTCACCCTGACAGCGCTCCTCTACGAATGGCGGTCATCTTGGATCGGCACTCGCTCCACACTGGAGGGAGGGAGGGCGGAGCAAGGCGGCGGCAACGTAGGAGGAAATACCTCTTCTCACGAGAGGACAGAGTGCCAAGAGACATGCCACACACAAGATGGTGCCAGAACCGGATGAGGACAATGATGCGATTTGTCAAGGCCGGAAGTCTCCCGGAGTGAACTAGCAGTGAAGCAAAACTGCAGAGCGACAACACAAGGGTCTACACATGAAGCGGGGAGGGGGGAATAATGAGAAGAGAGGGGGGCTTACGGAGGAGGGGAGGGGGGGTATACGGAAGAGGGGAGGGGGGTATGCAGAGGAGGGGGTGGGGAAGCACTGTCAGGAAATGGGCAATAGAGGTCCCTACTAAAAAACACAATAGCCAACAAATAATAGGAATAGGACTAGGAGAAGCAGGAAACAGAAGGGGTACTCAAAAAAAAAAAGGGCAGATAGCGGGACACATAGCACACTGGAGACACAGTAAGAACGTTAGAGCCCCCTGAGTAATGAACCCCCACATGCACATCTTCCATCTCCGAGCTACTTAGGCTATAAGGCGGAATGAGTAGGAGGGCGCACGCAAGGCAGGAGACAGCCCCCCCCCGAGCTTTACATGAGGGCGGAGTTAATAGGAAACCGGTAGGGTTAACACTAGTTTGAGGTTAGAGGTTATAATTAAGGTTTGAAGTTAAAATAATTGCGCACAATCAAGTTTTAGGGAATGAATAAAGGGAGAGGTAGACTAAGGGTAGTTGAGTAAGAACTCCAGAACATCAGTTGCTGAAATGCTATGAGGTACAATTCCAGATGTAGTCGCCGGCCGGAGCTGCAGCCTGGTCATCGCCGTGGGCCTACAAACTCGACTCGGGGTATCCACCCCGAAGTGCGAGAAAGTCCTTGGGAGAAGAGGGATCGGAGTCACTGGGTCGGAGGGAGGAGTCCTGGAAGTGACTTCTAGGGATTCCAATCTCCCAAAGGCATGGGAAGGACAATGGCCCTGGGCCATTGATTTCTTTCCCACTATGTGTACTCTTCCTTATGTGTCCTTTGTCCCCTATATGTCTCCCTTTCCCCCCCTTCTCTTCTGCCAAGGTGGAGCAACGCTGTGGCTCGAGGTACTGCAGGACATCGCAGGCAGCAGGGGCTCCCGGGGGTAGCCGCGTCGTCGAGGTGGGATCCTCGACTGACGACAGATGAGACACGACACATAACATGACGCTGAAGGTTATATCACATAACACTAGAGGGTTAAATTGCCCCCGTAAGAGAAAGGTAGCCCTCACAGACTACAGGAGAAAGGGAGCAGATGTAGTCTTATTACAAGAAACCCACTTTAGCTCCACCAGCTTCCCGAAATATTTCGACAAACACTTCACGCAGGTCTTCCTATCCTCCGCATAGGAGGAGAAGCGGGGAGTCGCAAGTCTTGTACACAAGGGCGTAGACTTAGTTGTAGACACAATTAAAAAAGACAGAGAATGAAGGTTCCTCCTGCTGTCCGGAACTATTCAACAGCAACCTATCACACTTGTGACAATATATGCTCCAAATGGGCATGACACTGACTTCTACGCAGCAACCTTTAAAACAATCCAGAGGCACGCCAAGGGCGCCATAATAGTGGGTGGAGACGTTAACGCGGTGCTGAACACAACTCTAGATAGATCAGGGCCCCCCAGGACTGGAATACAGACAAGACCAAAGGCTCTGGAAAAGGGTCTACGAGATTTAGAATTGGTGGACATATGGAGGGAATCCCACCCCCTAGATAAAAACGATACATTCTACTCGCACCCACATAACTCCTTTAGCAGAATTAATTACTTCTTTGTCAATAGCAGACTGGTCCCGTAGATCTCCCACAAAGAGATCCACGATATTTCGTGGTCTGATCATGCACCCATAGAGCTAAGGTGCACACAAATAGGGCTGGACATGCCTGGAGCAAATTGAAAACTAAATGAATCCCTACTTAAAATACCAGAATTTCAGGAGAGGATAGGAAGTGAAATTACAAACTTCTTTAGAGAAAATACAGGAAGCGTTCAATCTCATATCACCCTCTGGGAGGCACATAAAGCAACACTAAGAGGGATACTTATCAGTATAGCGGCCAGGAGAAAGAGAGAGAAACGCAAAAATCTTAGAGGACTAACAGGAACTGAAAAAATTATGTGATCAGCAAAAGCGGTCTCCTGACCCCGCTACCCTTCAAAAGATCAAGGACACTCAGACGAAGCTGAAATTACTACTCGCCTCTCAGGCTGAGAAGGCGCTGACTTGGTCAAAGAGGAAATTCTTTGAAAAAGCAAACAAGCCGGATACCTTGCTAGCCAGAATGCTTAACCCCAGGGGTAAGACTTATAACATCCAGGCAATCAGAACACGATCGGGCACGATTTCTGCTAACCCTCAGAAGATAGTGGGGGAATTTAAACATTTCTATGAGCAATTATACGATGGGGAGAAGGTGATCCGCTCCTCCGGCACAGAAGGGGCCCTGAAGGATTTCCTGAGGGGTGCGAATCTGCCGGGGAGGTGACAGAGAGGTTATGGGAAGAGATTTCACTTCGGAAGAAGTTATGGAGGTAATCACAAATCTGAAGCCCTCTAAGGACCCGGGTCCCGACGGATTCTCAAATCTATATTACAAAAAATACAAAAAGCTATTGACCCCGCATCTCCTCCGTATATTCAACCAAGTATTATGAGAAACCCCTTTCCCATGACACATGCTCCAGGCGTCAATCTCAGTAATATACAAACAAGGAAAAGACCCGCAGGACTGTGGTAGCTACAGACCAATATCCCTGATTAATTCGGACATTAAAATTTATGCTAAATTACTGGCCAATCGTTTGAGTCTAGTCCTGCCCAGGCTTGTGCACCCAGATCAGGTTGGGTTTATCACAGGGTGGCAAGCCGCAGATAACACCAGACGAATCATTGATCTGTTAGAAATAGCCAATGTTCGATCAATTCCAGTTATGGCCCTCAGCCTGGATGCAGAAAAGGCATTTGACAGGATAGACTGGCCATATTTAGAGGCCACACTTGGAGCATTTGGTCTGGTGGAAAAAGTGACAAAAGCTATTCTGGCCCTATATTCAGATCCGTCGGCAAGGGTGACCCACCAGGGATTCGCCTTGGACCCCTTTTCAATTAGGAGTGGGATGAGGCAGGGCTGCCCCCTCTCCCCACTCCTCTTTGCATTATGCATGGAACCCCTAGCTGCTCAGATACGAGACAGCAAAGACATCTCAGGTATTGTCATTGGAAGCCAGTCGCATAAGGTGGCACTGTATGCGGATGATGTGTTCCTGACAATCACTAGACCACTTACCTCTCTGCCAAACTTATTCGACATACTGGGAAGATTTAACAGAATCTCCGGATTCAAAATTAACCAATCTAAATCTGAGGCCATGAACATTAATCTACCAAAACCACTGGAGAAGCTGATCACCCTCAACTTCAACTTTAAATGGCAGCAGAAGCAAATTAAATACCTAGGAATAAATGTAACAAAGGCAACCAAACTGCTGTACCAGGCCAATTATCCCAAACTAATAAACACCCTGAAAGAGGACATACGGCGATGGGCCACATATAAAATTTCCTGGATAGGGAAGATCCACAGCATTAAGATGAATCTGCTTCCTCGCCTTCTCTATCTCTACCAAACCTTACCGGTGCCACTTAGATTGAAGAACACCCTCGCGCTTCAATCAGAAATAGATAAATTTATCTGGGGAGGGAAGAGAGCGAGAGTAGGGAAGCAGATAATGCGAAGACAAACGGGGGCAGGTGGGCTAGCGGTACCTTGTCTGTTTGCCTATTACAAAGTGGCACAATTATGCCAAATTGCACAATGGCACACCCACCCAGACTCAAAACGATGGGTCGAGATAGAAAAGGAGATTTGTTCTCCAATTGAACTGAAAAGTCTAATTTGGCTCCGCAAAAAGGTGCGTTCAAACACCAAATGGCCGCTTTCCTCAATGACCAACTCACTCTCTGTGTGGGAGAGCACGAGACTTAAATGTAACCTGACCCATCAAACATCAGGTATGACCCCCCCATGGGATAATCCCTTATTTGCTCCGGGAATGATCAGTACCAATTTTGCAATCTTGAAAGCTAACCACCTTAATAGATTAACAGATCTGGAGGGTAGAAGAGGCATACAAACATTCGATATTCTTAAAGCTAATAAAAATATCCCAAATGCTGAATTCTTTAGATACCTCCAGATCAGAGCATTCTACCAGGCTCATCAACCTATAAATCAATTAACAAACTTCGAAAAGCTCTGTCGTTCAGGGACAACCACTAAGGGACTCATATCGCAGTTGTACAAAGAGGTAATGGGTTCGGGGGCAGCGGTGACGGAAAAACTAGGTTACATGACCAAATGGGAGGCGGGCTTGGGGGAGGTGTTTGAGCTGGAGGTGTGGACGAAAATCACAACTGCAGTCTACAAAAGCTCCATGTGCACGACCCTACGGGAGAACGCATATAAAGTTATGATGAGATGGTACTACACCCCCACAAAATTAGCTACATTTCTGCCTAGTTACTTCCCATTGTGTCCTAGACAATGCGGACAGCAAGCAGACTTGTTGCACATGCTGTGGTCTTGCCCCAAAATAGCCGTGGTTTGGGAACTAATCAACGATTGGCTGAACAGAATCCTAGACGTAGAGGTCTCGTTAGACCTGTGGCTGTTCCTCCTAAACAGACCGACTAAAGGCCTACCCAAACATGCTCATAAACTGATAACTCACTTCGCAACGGCGATGCGGGGGGAGATCACAGCACGTTGGAAACAAAATGCAATTCCATTGATAGCAGCAATTCGGAACAGAATTTGGACGGTCTGTCAGATGGAGAAGCTGACCAGCCTGGTAAATGATACAGGTGAAAACTATCTAAAAGTTTGGACACCGTGGCTTGCCCAGTTAGACATACCGGGGGTAGAAAAGTCCACGATTTGGCAATGATAGTGAGAAATGCGTTCTCCTTAGGAGCGGCAGCGCAGACAAAAAAAAAGACGGATGGGATAAAAAAGAGATACTAGGAGCCCAGCGGGAGAGGCGTGGGCGAAACCAGGGAAATCCCAGCCCCCCCCCCCCTGTAAGAGATGGACCGGAAGTAAAAGAGTCCACAGCGGAACCACAGCAGAAGATATCCCCCCCACCCTCCCCACCCCCCCTTTTTTTAGACTAGATCTGTCTGTTTGTCTCCCCAGTATGTCTTGTGATTAGCTACACTGCATGGACGCTGGACACGGTTATGATATTGATGTGGATAAAAATCTATGCATTGTCTGATGTCCATGTGACCCTTCAATAAAATTTAAGTTGAAAAAAAAAACAACACAAAAAACAACGTTTCGGTTCCTACAAACGGAACCTTCCTCAGGGTCATACAGTGTTAGAATGAAGACCACTGCAACTTATAC